>JASANE010007054.1:0-48142 GCA_030248225.1 Trileptium ribeirensis
TATATATATATATATATATATATGTATATATATATATATAAATTTATAGTTGAGGGCTGCCTACTTAATACGTGGCTCCCTGGAAGCTATTTTACCACTTTCCACCAAAAAACCAGTTCCTACATTTAGAAACTCCCAGTTACGGCAAAGTATCGCCAAGCCTCATATAAAAAACCCGGTGCGCCTTGTTCCATAATGAGACCTCTCCCACGCGTTTCATTCCACCCTCAAGAATTTCATCGGCAGACAGGATAGTTTCAGAGGAGAAAAGTTGTTCAAATGCAGCCATCACAAAAACACAAATCAATAAAAAGTATATGCGACGGCCGACGGGATATATATTTAAATATTCGTTTTATTCAAAGCGTAAGCTTAGAAATTAATATTTTCTGCAAACCTCTTATAGCCGGCAATGACTGATCCCACGTCTGTTATTTTCACATCCGAATCCTTACTACTCGTTACAGGTGTAGCTGTGGTTTCGCCGGCGTCGTCTTGCAAGATGAACATCTCGCCATCCTCGGTTTGTATGACTTGGCCTTCTTGCAGTTGAATAATTTCTGCACCAGCCTCCACAAGGCCCTCAAGGCCTTCGATTGATCCGCCACCGACAGCAATAAGTTGATCCAATGACACCGTCGTCGCTGTGGTAACGGATGCACTGGTCGTAGCTGCATCACCATCACTGCTAATAGCAGTTACAGTTTGCTGTTGCGAATGTGCAGCTTGTTGTTCATCGTCGGATGTCGACGTCTGCATCGTGTTCGCTTGGGCAATTAGTGCGGCAAGCTCTTCCGATGAAAGACCCAAGGTGGCGGGGTCGATCGGTTCACCGTTTTCATTTTGAAAAATGACTGAAAATTTGTTAAAAACATTTATCGTTGCTACGTATTAAAAGTAGAGGAAAAGTTGCAAAACATGACCAGCAAAGAGAGCTGAGGTAAATTTTAACACAGCATTCGACATTACCGCGACGCTCCCCACGAGTCGTCGTCGCTAAATAGTATTAAAGGAAAAGTATTAATTTTTAAATAAATTGTTAATGTCAACTAAGAAATTTTAGTTTAATGTGGTGAAATTCGGCACTGTCAGTTTGTGGATTTTTCCTTGATCTAACTCAAATTTTCAACGTCATATAGCTTCGGGCGACAACTCAATCGAAACATTTCTATAACAGATTCCGAATCCGTCCCCTGCAAAACTGTGCCGAAGGGGTCGGGTCAAAATGGAGTCCAACAAATCTAGTTTTTGATTGTATCTCGGCAATGAGTATTTCAATCAAATCGGCTTCATTTTGTAGAGCAATATGGCTCACAAAACGAGGTCGTATCTCCATGTTCCTAACTAAGAAAAATATCTGGATCTTTTTGGGCTCCATTTGTAGACAGAGAGCTTTCTGTATCTGCATTTGACGCTAATAGATCATTATTGTGGTTTACCAATGTTGTAGGATTAGGTAAAAATAGATTTTATAACGGGTCCTAGCGACTCGAAATACGTGAAAATGGTCACATCTTCATAAACAATGAAAATATTTGTATAATCTTTTGCTCACTTTGCAGAGCGATAAAAGCCGTATGTAACTGCAAATGGTGATAACTTGTACGTGCGGCATAACCTACCTATGTTACAGAAATGAGTAAAAATGATCCTATCTACCCCGAGATGCACGGCTTTACGTCCCACACGTATATACTAATTAAATTGTATATATATATATATTTATATGTATATACTAGGGTTGTACTGGTTACCGAAAGTCACCGATTACCAATTCCCGATTAATCGAGTTTTCATAATCGGCCGATTACCGATTACCAAATATTAGCCAAATTGAGCCCCATTTGAACAAAATTAAGTCAGTAGTCGTTAATTGATGAACTTATATAATAATTGGTACAATCCTAATATAAACATATATATGTTCAATAGTGAACGACTGTTCAGTACTGCCGGTGATGTGTTGACGGACAACCGAAATCGGTTGTCAGCGGACAATGCGGAGACATTAATCTTCCTCCATGATAATTTGCGAATGATGAACTAACTTACCCGTGCTTTTTCGGGTACGGACTCTATGAGGAAAGGGTGTCGCGTCCCTTGCCGCCGAAGCCCGCCCAATCTCAAGTTCAGTCCGTGACGAGGAGATGGATGGCAGAGGGGCGTAACTCTGTCGCTAGCGGACATTGGACAAGACGGCCTGCGAACTCAATGCCCAGGTAAATATTATATATAAAACGTGTTGTTTTCCTGCTGCAGTCTCTTACAGCTTATGTGTGTATATTTTAGTTTACGAGTACGGAAAACGTGACGGTAAGGATGAAGCAGTGAGATTCACTTGGCCAGCAGTAATTTTTCCGTTTTTTAGACACCATCTTTTGAAAATCTTCAAGAAATTAATAATCGGTAATCGGCCATCAAATAATCGATAATCGGCCGATTACCGATTAGCCGATCATCAGCCGATTATCGGTTACCGATTACTTGGTGCAACCCTAGTATATGCTGATACTATCACAATTCAAAACTTGGCATCGACAAGCCCTTAGCACTAGTAACTCGTAAGCGAGGGTGAAACAGAGCGATCATTTTGTGAAATCACCTTGTAACAAGCTTTGTGTTGATATATACGTATACTAGTGACTCTATCGAGATTGCAGAACGTAGCGAAGCGCCTTTTGCGTGCACAGCCAATCAACCCTTGATAGCACACGACGATATGTTATATGTGGATATTACACAATACCGCACAAGTTAGAACAAAACTAACACAGGCAATAATAAATCCCATGCCCGAAAACCCAACATGTGTAAGCTTATAGGCCCCCGATAACGTCACAATAAATTAGCAATTTTAGTCGAGAAACCATGGGGGCGCCATGCCCCCTTGCCCATGGAACTATGACTCGCGGAGCAAAACCAATACCGGAAATGAGTTTTCCATGCCAGAGAACCGCCCAAGTGAAAATTTTCGCCGTCCAGGACGTCAACAAATTTTCGAATTTTGGGTCGAAAAACCACGAAGGTGCCATACGTCAAACCCCATAAATCCAGAACCGGAGCCTTAATCGAAGAACAAAAAAGTCATCGGCACATTTATCATTTTACTATCCAAGAGAAAACCATCCAGAGAAAAAATTCGAAAGTTAAGACAAAAATAACCTTGCTTCCGTGAAGGCTACTAAAATGCGCACAAACCCGCATTTGCACTCCTGACCCCGGAACCAGACCCCGAATCAAAAAACGCTTGAAATAGACACGGTAAATCGACTATGCCGGTTCGAATAAGCCCAAGAACATGAAATTCGGTTAAGTCGTTCTAGAGTTATGGCCGATAACACACACAGACGGAATTTAAAAGATTTCATCCCTGCAACACACAATCTCCACTACGTTCTGACTACATTAAAACCTCTGTAACGCTGAACGCATTGAAAACCCTAAAACTTCGTCGACCTTACATGTATCGAAAACAACGAAAAACTCAAGCGCTAGTTTTTATGTAACCGAACCATCGTATTCAGAATGCTTAAAATATACACATAGACCATTTTTGATGCCCTGTAGGCAATACGTAAACAAACCACTGAAGACAAACTATATTCCGGCAATCAGATTCATTGACCCTAAACCCATTGAAAACCTATCAAATATGTACGCTGGATTATAGATAACCAAATCATTGTATTAAGCCTTCAGACATGGCTATACATATAGACCATTCTTGATGCCCTGTAGGCAATACGTAAACAAACCACTGAAGACAAACTATATTCCGGCAATCAGATTCATTGACCCTAAACCCATTGAAAACCTATCAAATATGTACGCTGGATTATAGATAACCAAATCATTGTATTAAGCCTTCAGACATGGCTATACATATAGACCATTCTTGATGCCTTGCACGCAAACATAATTAGACAAATGAAAACGTACATTTTGGAAATCGGGTTCGTCGACCATAAAACACTTGAAACCACATGAAAACGTATATATAATATAATCAAGTTGAACTTCAAATAGTAAAACCCGTGCTTGATAACCTAATACAATCGTTGTAACGTAAAAACACGCTACAATATGACGAAATTTGAAAAATCGCTGTTTCTGGCAAAGGATATACGAACCATATTCGGGCTCACAGCGGTCCGGGGAGTGGGCCCCACAAAAGTCTTGGTCAGAAAAGTTGTACATCTCGATGAGCTGATAGCTGAACTAGTTTCGGTTTTCGATGCGAAGCCTGTGTCAAGAGATAAGAGCTGCGAAAGACTGGTATCCAAATTTAGCTAAAAAGCTTTAAAAACCTGTTTTGCCGTCACTGCTGTTCGCGAATACCAAAATTTATCGAAATCCATCCATCCGAAGATGAGCTATGCGTGAGAAAAACAGACCAAAAAGGAATTTTAACAATTTTCCCCCTAGCGCCCTATTTGGAAACACCGCTCGCTTCGTTTTAATTATGAAATTTCATACACTAGTTTTCAGCTGCATTTTGTACATATAACAACAACAACATAGTTTATTACCGGTCAAGCCAGCCTTATTACATAGAACTGTTATGCATTGTCCATATTCATACTGTCCATGTGAGATATAGACCAGATGAAAGATCCTGTTATGAAATATGCTTTATATATATGTGTATATTAACAGACGCAAACAGCAGTGAATAAAAACTAACTTTGCTGTTCCTCAGCCATATAGCACAGCTCCTCAGCAAATTCTTATCGTCTAACAAACTGTCGGTGTTGGTGCGCTGCTGGTACCTAAATTCAACAACAATAATAGTTTATTCACAATGAACCACGGTATATATATTTTATAAGTTATTATAAACGGAAAGAAGAATTTAATGAAGTTTAATAAAATAAAACAAACTGAATTTAAGTTATTGTTGCAGAAAGCCTGTAAATGGTAAACAACAAATCACAAATAAACGCTAATAAACAACCGTTTCTCCAATAAATGTAATTTTTAATATATGTTTTTGCGAAAAAAAGAAGTTTCCAGATTTTGAAAGCAAAGAAGTTTTTTAGATTTTGAAATCGAAGCGTTAACATGTGATAGAATATTTTCCCATTCGAGCGCCGTACTATTCGCACTGGGTGGGTAATAGGCGCACCTACGCTCAACCAACACTCTCACTTGGTCACTAAGGATTCTTACGCGTGCACTAAAGACCGCACTTGCACACTGGTGAGTCTTACTCCGCACCGAGGAGAAGCACTCGGGCGCTATGTATTTTAAGTGTGTATGTTCCTGTATTTTGTTGAAACTTCGGCTTCCTCTGTGTACTCTTGGCATTTTGCCACAGGTGCCTTAGAGATCGCAACACTGCAGTGCCCACCTGTTAGAGCTGCAAGAGGAACGGCCGTTTCAATAATTAAAACAACTTTGGAAAATACGAAATTTAATCGGTGTTGAATTCGTCGAGAAAAAGAAGTCTCAACACCAGGATTGAAATAACTTCTCTCTGTTATACCACTCGAGCATTATACATTTAGCAAGACGCATGTATAACTAAACGAACACATACCCAGCCAATTATGCAGATTGGTCACATACATACATATAAATCCAAAAGTGTCTAAATGAGACTCTTGGGCGTGCCGGAATAAAGCAATTGGGTGCCTAGGCCCCTCAATGAGATCTCTGGTTGTCCGATTGAGACGCTTCGGTACCCGAGTGAGATGAGTCGGTGTCCGAATGAGATAGAATCGACAGAACAAATGAGCAAACCAGTGTGGTCCAGTGTAACAATTTTCACTTATTCAGGCCTGCCCACAGTGGGGGACAACCCCCCGCTTTTCGAACCCCCATGTTCGAGAGCTTTTCCCCACTTCTATCCCCTCACTCCGCCGAAACCCATATTTAACTAGAGCCAAAAATTTTGTCCCAATATATTTGTTTTGTATGCAAGATGTTTTTAAACATTAATTATATACTATTTCTAATGCTAAAACGTAGTTTTATAGCTTGAAAATACATGCACGACATTAAAACTACATGAAAATATGGAAAAACTTAGTACTGCTAGCCAAAATTTATTCATCCTCCTCCCTAGAAATTTCCCCGGAGAATGAACATGGGGTCCCCCACTCCCACTTTTCGAAGGGCTGTGGACGCACCAGTATATGATTCTTATAAAGTCCAATTCTGTTTCCGAAATGCAACTAGATTAATTTGATTCTAAAGTGCGCACTTGAGAATCACATTAATCTTGTTACATTTCTGAAATAAAATACCGGCACCGGCGACTACTCTTAGTCCTACACGGAAAAAATTAGGTGCTCGCTCGTTAATTACTTCATTTCCATAACTTCTTCTATATTAGCACAGCTACTTTCGGGTTGATCACAGCTTTCTTCTTTTAGCGAAGTAGGTGTACAAGATTTTTTATAAAAGTACTAGTTAATTTATCGTCGCCAAGATAGTTTACATATTACCTAACACAGGTTAATAACGGACGCGCAAATGGTTGTGTTAAATATAAACATATATACATCACTAGTAAATCCTAGTAAATACTGATTTATAAATATATATTACAATCTGCCCAGTAAAATCAAGATGAATAATTTTTTCAGTACTACTCAGCTGATATAACATCTTTTAAATTACTACAGATATATATAGGCAGATGTACGAGGCAAGGTTTTACCCCCTTTTCTGCCCTCACGTTATTCATTTCCTTGTGTGAATTTTCTACCTTATTATACGCATGTATGGCAATGTTCTGCGAACGCTATTAAGCATGAGGTGCGGACGACGCTTAATGAATTATCATTCTCAAATCGTATGAACACGTTTCAGAAGCAGAACACGGCAGTAAATGTAAAGTCTCGTATGTACCATAGGAACTGAATAAATTTCTTATTGTATTGTATTGTATCACCTAATTTTATGAACTGCTGTCAAAGTATCTGGGCAATCGCACTGCGGGCCCCATCAAACTAAGAACACCGGGGGCGACAGATTCGGCTTCCCCAGGTCGAACTGGGAGACTAAAAACGCGAAATTGGCATAAATGGCCAACCACAGTAAATATACAAAAATAATGCACATTACACAGTAAAACTCTACGAACGGACGGTAATTTTAGCCCCGCAGAAAAAAATTCGGATTTTTTTAGTTGTAATAAGAGAAAATTGATGTTTGCCTCGCAGCCAAAAAAATAGGCCTATTTTTGTCGTGCAGAAAAACACCTGGCAGACCTGGGCGCTGAACTGGGGCGAAACCAAAAATCTCTGGGGCATCTGACCCCTCCGTGGGAAAACCATCACCATATAGCAGGAAGTTCCATACAAAATATCCTATGAGCTATTACAGTATCCTATGCAAGGTTTTAGATCTCAAAGAGCAGATTCTCTACTGTATATATCTATTTTTTGATGCGAAACCTATGTCGCTACATATGGGCTGCGAAACAATGGTACCTGTATGGCCTGATTTGGCAAAGAACCATGAAAACCCTGTTTTGCCATTTTGACCCGGAAGATGGAGCTGAAGCTGTTTGCGTTCAACTAAAGAGCACATTGTCATCACTTTTGCTATCGAACAAAAATTTGTCGAAATCCGTCCATCCAAGAAAGAGTTATGAATGACAGAGACTGAGAAATCAGAAGTTTTCGCGAGTTTTCCTCTAGTATCCTCCGTGGAAACTCCGCTCGCTCCGTTTCAATTAAAAATAAAGTTACGTTTGACAAGTGGAGGATTAGAGTTGACCTTGATACAAGATCCATCACTCAACTATTCGTTAGTAAATGAAAAACAGTGTCCGCTAGCCCGAAATTCGATTCGATGAGGTTGAGATCTTCGGCAACATTCAAAGAAACACTTAACGACTGATATAAAGCTAGTTACTCTGACTGTTCGATTGCCAACAATTAAATGTAAATAAACTTTTATGTTGTTATTTCTATAGCGAGATAGTGCGTGTGGCAACTAAAGAACCCTTAGATTGCGATAAACGTATATATAAGAAATACAAATTTATTCAGTTCCTATGGTACATACGAGACTGCAATTTAAAGCAATGTTCTGCTTCTGAAACGCGTTCATACAACTCGAGAATGATAATTCATTAAGCGTCGCCCGCACAGCATGCTTACTAGCGTTCGAACATTGCCACACATGTTTATAATAAGGTAGATAATTTACATAAGGAAATGAATAATGTAAGGGCACAAAGGGTGTAAAACCTCGCCTCTTACATGTAGTAAACTGTCCTCTAACTGACTTATGTACTGCCTTACCAAGGAATTCGCCATGCCCATTTTGTGAATATTCCAAAGGGGATAAATTCTTTTTATGTATCCTAATTTAACATATATATATTATATATTGCCTTATGGTCCGTATATTTTGCATATTTTCAAATACTTCTAGCTATGGACAAATTCTTTCATGTTTCAACACTGTGTTTTAGCATTATATACAAATTAAGTATATATTCTTTAAATATTCAGTATATGTACAGAAATATCTAAATTAGGGGATATTTTAAATGATAGACCTAATGTAATATGGTTTTGAGCAAGTGGAAGAGATAAACTGGCCTGTTCACAGCCCTCTGAAAAGTGGGGGAACTTCGGGAGTCCCCCATGTTCATTCTCGGGGGAAAATTAAAAGTGAGGGGGGATAAGTTTTGCTTAAAAATACTAAATATTTCCATATTTTCATGAATCTTTACTGCCGTGAATGTATTTCCAAGCTAAAAACGATATTTTAGCATTATAAATAGTGGCAATTAATGTTTAAAAAACAACTTGCAAAAAACATACATTTTCAGACATAAAAAAATTCTGTAATTAGTTGAACATGGGGATTTCGGCCGATTGGGGAACGGACATGAGGGAAAATCCTACGAAGATGGGGGTTTGGAAAGGGGGGTTCCCCACTGTGGACAGGCGAGACAAATGGGCGTTTTTGAAAGTTGCCCCCAACCGTGGGCAGGCCAGTCAGTTTTTTAAAACTTCATCTCATTTCTAAAAAATCAAGCCTAGCCATACTATAGCAAACTGCGAAACGTTGATAAGATCCATGGAAATATTTTAATAACACAAACCTACCGGAAATTAAGGATAGAAACAAAGCCAACAATTTAAAGGAACCAAAAGACTGTAAGTTATACTTTATACCTACAACTTTTAGAGTATAACAGTGTAGCCTAAGATGAATTTCGGCAAGCTTAAAAGGGTCATAACTGAATGTAAGGAGCATAGATGAGACATTCAAGGACCAGGAATCAAGGTAATTCAAGACACGGGAAAAGCATTCTCAGATGATATATATCAAATTGTGGAGTGTTGGGCGATTATAGTGAAGATACGTTTTAACGTACATTATTGTATATACTGCATGTTTCCTTTTAAAGAAAACATGGTTTGAATTATTTATATGTGTGCGAATCAATATTACTGACCCGAATTCAGATTTGGAATAGCACATCAGTTCGTTATTTGAGTATTCGACGAGGTTTGCCGCCATTCAAACATTACACAAACTGCACAGCAAGCATAAATTTTTGAATTAAATTTCACTTTTCAGATTTGACTCGTTGATTAACATTCTCAAATTCGGTTAACACGTAAAACAAACCATGTCAAAACACTTAAATTTCCCATCAAGATTTTAGGAGTGTTCAAATAAAATATATTGGTGTACAGGTTTTAACTTATTAGCACGCAATACAGTACTCCAGCCTCTTTTAATGTTCTTCCTTTGACAAACTCAAATATAAAAAAATAGCTTCGCCAAACTAGCTAAGTCATCTTGGCGATAAGGATTACATACAATAAACAAAAAATTATGTATCATACCTTTATCCCCGAGCACCAATCGCTTAGTCTTGCCGTTGTATACTAAGCAAAAACAATATCCTTAGTGCCACAAATAGTGATAAAACCACGTACACGGACAACGTATACAACTCTTATAGATCAAATGAAAAATAAAACGTTTATATAATAAGCGTAAAAATACACTAGCTACATAATCGTCCGCCAAATTCAAACTTTCAAACAATATAATATATATGGCTCTGCATAAAGATGTATAATGTGCGCGCAGAAGAAAACTGTCGGCTGTTAGAGCTATTCGCTTTTATAAAAACACGTGGTTTATGGCAGCCAATCAGTGTTAATCATTAGTTATAAAGAAATATTTGGCCATTAGGCTTCAAATATTAGCATTTGCATACGGCGAATAAAGAATAAAGCTTTGCGACTGTATTCTACTATTGGCTGCTTGTGTGTACGTGACTATCAACGAACCAATCAGCTGCGCAACGTTCATTTATCTATGTTTAGTAGCAGCAACGCTCAGCTACATCGATAAACGACGTTATGTTTAGTAGCAAATAGGGGCCGTCTCTATTAATTAAATGAGACACGATTTATATATTTGTTCGCGATTTAGTGTCGTGGATTGCATAGCAGAATTTGGTTTATAGTTGGATTGACGATAGAGTTTCAAATGTCGGACTCCGGATGCCCGGTGGAGAACGGCGCGCAGGCCGGCCCGGTGGAGAACGGCGCGCAGGCCGGCCCGGTGGAGAACGGCGCGCAGGCCGGCCCGCTCCAGAACGGCGCGCAGGCCGGCCCGGTCCAGAACGGCGCGCAGGCCGGCCCGGTCCAGAACGGCGCGCAGGCCGGCCCGCTCCAGAACGGCGCGCAGGCCGGCCCGCTCCAGAACGGCGCGCAGGCCGGCCCGGTCCAGAACGGCGCGCAGGCCGGTCCAGACCGGCGCGCAGGCCGGTCCAGAACGGCGCGCAGGCCGGCCCGCTCCAGAACGGCGCGCAGGCCGGCCCGGTCCAGAACGGCGCGCAGGCCGGCCCGGTCCAGAACGGCGCGCAGGCCGGCCCGGTCCAGAACGACGCGCAGGCCAGCCCGGTCCAGAACGACGCGCAGGCCAGCCCGGTCCAGAACGACGCGCAGGCCAGCCCGGTCCAGAACGACGCGCAATCCCGCCGGCTCCACACGCGCACCCGCCGGCCCCCCCCCCCCCCCCCCCCCCCCCCCCCCGCCCCCCCCCCCCCCAATCCCGCCGGCTCCACAACGACGCGCAATCCCGCCGGCTCCACAACGACGCGCAATCCCGCGGCTCCCCCCCTCCCCGCTCCCCCCCTCCCCGCTCCCGCGGTCCCCTCCCGCCGCTCCGCCCCCCCCCGCCCCCCCCCCCCCGCCCACCACCCCCCCGCCCCCGCCGGCTCCACAACCCCCCCCCCCACCACCCCCCCCGACGCGCAATCCCGCCGGCTCCACAACGACGCGCAATCCCGCCGGCTCCACAACGACGCGCAATCCCCCCCCCCCCCCCCCCCCCCCCCCCCCCCCCCCCCCCCCCCCCCCCCCCCCCGCCGGCTCCACAACGCGCGCAGCCGCCGGCTCCCACGCGCGCACCCGCCGGCTCCACAACGGCGCGCAGGCCTGCCCGGTCCAGAACGCCGCGCAGGCCGGCCCGCTCCAGAACGACGCGCAGGCCCGCCGGCTCCACAACGGCGCGCAGGCCTGCCCGCTCCACAACGCGCGCAGGCCGGCCCGCTCCACAACGGCGCGCAGCCCCCCGCCCCCCCCCCCCCCCCCCGCCCGCCGGCTCCACAACGGCGCCAGCAGGCCGGCCGGCTCCACAACGGCGCGCAGGCGCGGCCCGCTCCACAACGGCGCGCAGGCCGGCCGCTCCACAACGGCGCGCAGGCCGGCCGGCTCCACAACGGCGCGCAGGCCGGCCCGCTCCACAACGGCGCGCAGGCCGGCCGCGGCTCCAGAACGGCGCGCAGGCCGGCCGGCTCCAGAACGGCGCGCAGGCCGGCCGGCTCGCCGACGGCGCGCAGGCCGGCCGGCTCCACGACGCCAGGCGGCCGGCTCCAGAACGACGCGCAGGCCGGCCGGCTCCACAACGGCGCGCAGGCCGGCCCGCTCCACAACGGCGCGCAGGCCGGCCCGCTCCACAACGGCGCGCAGGCCGGCCGGCTCCAGAACGGCGCGCAGGCCGGCCGGCTCCCGACGGCGCGCAGGCGCGGCCGGCTCGCCGACGGCGCGCAATCCCGCCGGCTCCACAACGACGCGCAATCCCGCCGGCTCCACAACGACGCGCAATCCCGCCGGCTCCACAACGGCGCGCAGGCCGGCCGGCTCCACAACGGCGCGCAGGCCGGCCGGCTCCACAACGGCGCGCAGGCCGGCCGGCTCCACAACGGCGCGCAGGCCGGCCGGCTCCACAACGGCGCCCCCCCGGCGCGCACCCAGCCCGGCCGGCTCCACAACGGCGCGCAAGCCGGCCGGCTCCCACCCACCACACACCACGGCGCGCAGCCGGCCGGCTCCACAACGGCGCGCAGCCGGCCGGCTCCACAACGGCGCGCGCCGGCTCCACACGCCCCGCCCCCGCGCAGCCGGCGGCTCCACACGGCGCGCAGCCGGCCGGCTCCCACGCCCAGCCCCCAGCGGCCCGCACCCCCCACGGCGCGCAAGCCGGCCGGCTCCACAACGGCGCGCAGGCCGACCGGCCACGAACGGCGCGCAGGCCGGCCCGGTCCACAACGGCCGCAAGCCGGCCCCCGCGCAGGCCCCGGCCGGCTCCACAACGGCGCGCAGGCCGACCGGCTCCACATCGGCGCGCAGGCCGACCGGCTCCACATCGGCGCGCAGGCCGACCGGCTCCACATCGGCGCGCAGGCCGACCGGCTCCACATCGGCGCGCAGGCCGACCGGCTCCACAACGGCGCGCAGGCCGACCGGCTCCACATCAACGCGCCAGCCCGGCCGGCTCCACAACGGCGCGCAGGCCGTCCGGCTCCACATCGGCGCGCAGGCCGACCGGCTCCACAACGGCGCGCAGGCCTCCCCGATCTAGACCGGACGGCTGTCATTGATTCCGAATGGCTCGGACCGAAATGTTGCAGATCCGGACCGATCTCGACTTCCAACGGGCCAGGTTGGGAAACAATTTCGGTTCGTTCTCACCTCAGTGAGACCGAATGATATTACGCGGTTACATAATTTTGGATTCGTTTTAAAAGTTTCTCTTCGGGCTCATTTCATACTTTTTAATGTCATATTTTTACATTTATATGGTTTGTACCCTTTAAATTGAGCTGGTCTACTAACGGACTGGTCTGAAATTTTAGAGCTCTACGCCGTGCCGGGCCTAACCGGACGCTGGGCCGAGATCGATTTACAACGGCCGGACCGAAAAAATTTCGCTCCATTCTCACCTCCAATTGTTGCGATCAACGTAAATTTTTTGTGCATATCTTGCCATTGCTTACATTATTAGTTACGTTAAGGTTCAGCTCAGCAATAAGGTTTAGGAACATGAATCCGCTTGCCTGCAACTCAGAAAATTTCACATATGCGATATGCTAGCCATTCATAATTTATTCAAATTTTTGTGCCATGTGAAGTTTTCGAATGAATTTGGACGGATTTGGGATTACTCACATTTTGTGTGTATCATTGATTAAGAAACATCTCTTAACTGGTCTGACAAGTTGATGGCCGTATTGTTACTGGCTTGTAATCGTACGCTAGGGATCAGGAACTGTAAAAAAGTGCCACATTATCACCCGGTTATATGATAGGTGACAATCAGTTTTAATTGCGACTGTCACCCCAATCCACCATTGGAGTTATTGACATCGCATCCATACGCTCAAATTTAAAAATTGTTGCTGCTGAACCGTCAAACGTAGATCAGAACATTCCATTGTTTTGCACTATATTTCTCTGTGTTTAGTATGTCGAAGTAGTTGCAATTTAATTGGAATCCAACCAGTCAACTAAATAATAATGGAAGTGAAATCAGGACTAATCAGCTAATCGGGCCACCAATTATACTCATCAATTTTGTACAGCTATCGCTAAGGATGAGAAAGCGCTGAAAATGTTCGGTCTGAATGCACGAAGTCCCAACATCGTCCCAGCCAAGTTTGTACTGGGGCGTGGCCGGTGGCCCAAATGCTCACTTCTGGCTGCATTTTTAATTAAATAAAAATTCCAGAAAGTGACCACGCACGCGCAAAGCCAGAAATTTCTCCACGGGGCCCAAATTCTACTACTGGCTGCATTTTTAATTAAATAAAAATTCCAGAAAGTGACCACGCAGGCGCAAAGCCAGAAATTTCTCCACGGGGCCCAAATTCTACTACTGCCTGCATTTTTAATTAAATAAAAATTCCAGAAAGTGACCACGCAGGCGCAAAGCCAGAAATTTCTCCACGGGGCCCAAATTCTCACTTCTGGCTGCATTTTTAATTAAATAAAAATTCCAGAAAGTGACCACGCAGGCGCAAAGCCAGAAATTTCTCCACGGGGCCCAAATTCTACTACTGGCTGCATTTTTAATTAAATAAAAATTCCAGAAAGTGACCACGCAGGCGCAAAGCCAGAAATTTCTCCACGGGGCCCAAATGCTCACTTCTGGCTGCATTTTTAATTAAATAAAAATTCCAGAAAGTGACCACGCAGGCGCAAAGCCAGAAATTTCTCCACGGGGCCCAAATTCTACTACTGGCTGCATTTTTAATTAAATAAAAATTCCAGAAAGTGACCACGCAGGCGCAAAGCCAGAAATTTCTCCACGGGGCCCAAATTCTACTACTGGCTGCATTTTTAATTAAATAAAAATTCCAGAAAGTGACCACGCAGGCGCAAAGCCAGAAATTTCTCCACGGGGCCCAAATTCTACTACTGGCTGCATTTTTAATTAAATAAAAATTCCAGAAAGTGACCAAGCAGGCGCAAAGCCAGAAATTTCTCCACGGGGCCCAAATTCTCACTTCTGGCTGCATTTTTAATTAAATAAAAATTCCAGAAAGTGACCAAGCAGGCGCAAAGCCAGAAATTTCTCCACGGGGCCCAAATTCTACTACTGGCTGCATTTTTAATTAAATAAAAATTCCAGAAAGTGACCACGCAGGCGCAAAGCCAGAAATTTCTCCACGGGGCCCAAATTCTACTACTGGCTGCATTTTTAATTAAATAAAAATTCCAGAAAGTGACCAAGCAGGCGCAAAGCCAGAAATTTCTCCACGGGGCCCAAATTCTCACTTCTGGCTGCATTTTTAATTAAATAAAAATTCCAGAAAGTGACCACGCAGGCGCAAAGCCAGAAATTTCTCCACGGGGCCCAAATTCTACTACTGGCTGCATTTTTAATTAAATAAAAATTCCAGAAAGTGACCACGCAGGCGCAAAGCCAGAAATTTCTCCACGGGGCCCAAATTCTACTACTGGCTGCATTTTTAATTAAATAAAAATTCCAGAAAGTGACCAAGCAGGCGCAAAGCCAGAAATTTCTCCACGGGGCCCAAATTCTCACTTCTGGCTGCATTTTTAATTAAATAAAAATTCCAGAAAGTGACCACGCAGGCGCAAAGCCAGAAATTTCTCCACGGGGCCCAAATTCTACTACTGGCTGCATTTTTTATTAAATAAAAATTCCAGAAAGTGACCACGCAGGCTCAAAGCCAGAAATTTCTCCACGGGGCCCAAATTCTCACTTCTGGCTGCATTTTTAATTAAATAAAAATTCCAGAAAGTGACCACGCAGGCGCAAAGCCAGAAATTTCTCCACGGGGCCCAAATTCTCACTTCTGGCTGCATTTTTAATTAAATAAAAATTCCAGAAAGTGACCAAGCAGGCGCAAAGCCAGAAATTTCTCCACGGGGCCCAAATTCTCACTTCTGGCTGCATTTTTAATTAAATAAAAATTCCAGAAAGTGACCGCGCAGACGCAGGCGCAAAGCCAGAAATTTCTCCACGGGGCCCAAATTCTACTACTGGCTGCATTTTTAATTAAATAAAAATTCCAGAAAGTGACCACGCAGGCGCAAAGCCAGAAATTTCTCCACGGGGCCCAAATTCTCACTTCTGGCTGCATTTTTAATTAAATAAAAATTCCAGAAAGTGACCAAGCAGGCGCAAAGCCAGAAATTTCTCCACGGGGCCCAAATTCTCACTTCTGGCTGCATTTTTAATTAAATAAAAATTCCAGAAAGTGACCACGCACGCGCAAAGCCAGAAATTTCTCCACGGTGCCCAAATTCTACTACTGGCTGCATTTTTTATTAAATAAAAATTCCAGAAAGTGACCACGCAGGCGCAAAGGCAGAAATTTCTCCACGGGGCCCAAATTCTCACTTCTGGCTGCATTTTTAATTAAATAAAAATTCCAGAAAGTGACCAAGCAGGCGCAAAGCCAGAAATTTCTCCACGGGGCCCAAATTCTCACTTCTGGCTGCATTTTTAATTAAATAAAAATTCCAGAAAGTGACCGCGCAGACGCAGGCGCAAAGCCAGAAATTTCTCCACGGGGCAGTAGCGTAGCGAGGCTATGCGGCCCGAGGGTAAGCAAAAAATTTTGCGCACGCTACTCAATTATTTTTCCACCCACTACTAAATAAATTATTTTACTCGAACAACTTTTGCCCCCGTCCCACCTACAAAAATTTTGTACTTTGTCATACCAAATTTTTGACAGCATTTAAAGCAACCGCTGTGAACGGATTTCGTAGTTAAGGCGTGAAAAATATTTTTACATTTCAAAATTCTTTTATTTTATTTTCTTGCTTGCGAAGTAATTGGAGTGAAGCTGCCCCTCCATCGCCGCCGCAGACTTCCCAGAAGAGTGGGCGGGGGCACGTCACCCATCGCTACGCAACTGCCACGGGGGCTACTGGATTTGCTGGCTGGGGAACAAGTTAAACCCACCTGGCACACATACGTACACGTGTGTTTCGATTTTGTCATCTCCGCTGTGTCCCCCCTCCTTGCCACGCTTCCTGTGACAGTGATATTTCGTTAAAGTTTGATCGATGCAATGCAATAAGTATTAAGGATGCGAAATTGGGATTTCAGTTTGCCAATCGTGGGGTTCTGATATGTGTGAGTATGGACAATGCATAGCAGTTCTATGTAATAAGGCTGCCTTGACCGCTAATAAACTATGTTGTATTAAGTCGCCTAATTTTTAGGTGGGATGCATCCCTTTAACCCCCACGGGGCGTCGCTGCGACAAAATTTTGTCCTCGTGATATCGTCAGATCACTTGTTGAGATGCCAATCGGGGAACGCCAATGTTGGACGTTACCATTCGGAGCACGGGGGGTTCGTTCCCCCGGTGAAAAATGAGAAAAGTACATGCATATTTTGCTCATGTGGGCTTACACTGTGCCTCCCTAGCAGGGAGTAACCGGAATTCCGGTTCCGGCGAAAATTCTGTTCCAGTTGCGGTTCCGGCAAAGGGCAAAAACCATACCGGAACCGGAATTCCGGTTTAAAAAGATTATTTGAAATTTTCCACGTTTTTTGCTTCATCTGTGATCCAAACATATGTAATATATATTATACAATGATCAAACTCCAATACAACCAAGCAAAAGAAAAGATTAACTAATCAATTTGACGTTTGAAACGTAAGCAGGGCACATAATTTCAGTTGGAATTTTTCATAATAACCTGCAGGAGTTTGTTAACAAATCAAAGCCACGTCGATGCTTGTAGCAGCTATTTTACACATCCAGAAATCTTCAGTCTCTTTAAAGTTTCAGAAAGGCAATAAAGCCATCGCAATACATTAAGTTTAATGTAAAAGTTATTTTTAATGCATTTAAATCCACTATACCTTCATTTCTTCCATCATCTGTTTTACTATATAAAAATTTCGAAGACCAAGTTCCGGATCCGGTTTAAATGGACGGTTCCGGTTATTCCCTGCTCCCTAGGTACCTTATGCGCCTGTGCGGAGTGTCCTTGCTTCGGCCCTGTTGAGTTGACCACCACAATACATGGGTGCCCCATTTGAAATTTTCTGCTATATGCCCTGTCCCTCAACGCCAAGAATCTGTGCCTATATCTAAATTGTCTCTATACAATACGTATTGAGAGATGTCTACAACATAGCAAAATGTCGAAGACGCGCGGGTTGTGCAGACCGACTACTGTGTGTGTTTATATTATATATATATATAACAACAGACTAATAAAATTCTATTCTGTAAACGTGACAACATAAACACACGATTGTTTTCGTGGTGTGGAATATTGTTGTTATATCAACATATATATAATAATATTGTAGTAATATCAAAATAAACTATATTGGAGACAACAAAAAGTATATAGTAGAGTATAAAATAAACAAATAGCATAGTCCAATTGTCACTTGAGTCTGAGCGATCGGCTGTTTCACTTTGTTGTATAGTAATCGCTCTGGGAATATAAATGATGCAGTTCTGAAGACCAGGGATTAGTATAGAACCCATAGTCCATATAGGAGAGCTCAGGTGTTAAGTCGATGTGTAGTGGAAGTGAGGATTTTTGTTTTAGACGCGGGGTTGTGGCGGGCTCGGTGTAGTCGGGGTCCGATTGGAAACAGGCCTGAAACAATAGATTTATCTGAAATAGCCCACACCGGCGTGGTTCAGTCCGAAAAATGATTGCGTCAAATGGTAATATTTCGACTACGGGCCTCGCAGTATCGCTAAATAAACCGGAAAGCAAAATTGTAGAAGCCAGAGTATCAAGCGCTTCAAAAGTGGAGCTGGCTGTTCGTCTACATTCATTTTCCTACAACATGGTTGGTCAATTGTCAAGTTTTGTCAGTAGAAAATAGAGGGGCCACTCCCTGCCTCCCCCCTCCCCTTGCGACGCTTCTGTTATATATGTACTACTGAGGTCAATGGAGAGCGGGGCGGACCCCAGCTTTTGGGACAAAAGCAGGACCGACGTATGACGATCCAGCAATTTTCCATGATGGCGCCGTCTCAGTTGTGAATAGCACGCTGTGCCTCTGAAGTGCTATGCCATGTACCACCATAATAAGCAGCCCTGTATAGTAGCTTTTTCATATTTTAAAATAAGATATTACATTGATCAAGATCAAGAGTAACACTGATGATTGATCAAGAGTAACACTTCGGATTCTGATACGTTCAAACTGAACATGCTGGATTTTGCGTTAAATTTGTTTTTGGGATGAAGATGTAACTTCTTGAATGTATTGATGACAAATGTGAAATTAATGATGCGAGTACTGATGATATTAACAATTTGTTTCAGGGGCCTCGCAAGAAGTGTGAGCCGGCAGGTCGGCCCCTCCCACTTTTTACTGACAAAAGTGAAACTATTAGCTGATGGGGTTATAATAAAATGAATGTAAACAAACGTTTCCTCCACTTTTTGTCGGCCCCTTCCACTTTTGAAGAGCTTGCCACCACTCTGATGCTTTAATTACTAGTGAAGCTCGCTTGTGAGCCAGAATTCGAGTGATGAGAACAATCCCCCGAAGCAGAAGTGTGAAAAATATTTGCCACACAACATTTTTGACACTCGCAATGAGCTTGTCGGCCCAGAAAACCCCATATCCGACAGTAAAACCAACAATAAATACACATTCAGGTGCTTTTCCCACGACTTCTCGCCAAAAATTTCGAAAACGTCATTTTTTATGCCAAGTATGAACCAGAAGTGTAAAAAAATATTTGCCCAACAATATTTTTGACACTTGCAATGAGTTTATCTGCCCAGAAAATCCCATATAAGACACTAAAAGCAAAAATAAACACACATTTAGGTGCATTTCACACGACTTTTCACCAAATATGAAATTTGGCGCCAACTATAAACTTATAGACTCCAGATTGGGAAGTAGTTGTAAAACTTGTTATATATCATTAGGAAGCCTGGTAAAGCTACATGGAATAGGCCAATTAGTTTGCGGATAACTCGTTTACTTATTGAGAAAAGTCGCAGAAACTGGAGGGGTGCCCGAAAAATGGGCCAAAATGACGTCATTTTGCCCCATAACTTTTCCCATGGGAAAAAATTCAAAAATCAGGCTCCGTTACTACACCAAAATCGACCATTGTGGTTCGAATGAGCTATGTTGCATCAAAATCCGCCCAACCGTTATCGAGATCCAGCTGCAACACACACACAGACAGGACCTCCTCAACCCCTCCAGAGCCAAAATTGAAAATTCTCGTTCCACTCGCTTCGCTCGCTCATTCCACTCGAATTCAATTATATATTTGAGGATGAGCATCAGCCAAACGTGGGCATATATACACTAAGTTTTAAACAGAGGTCATAATGTTGGGTTTTAAATATTCGTTTATTTATTGTAAATATGGGATATGACAGTAGATTTGTTAGGTTTTCGTAATCAGGAACAGAAATCAGAAATCGTCAATTTTGGATCCGATAAAATTGTTCCTGTTCTTTCGATACGGAATGAATCTGATGCACTATTAATGAACCATAGACGCAAATATTAGGGGGGCGGGGAGACGGCCTGCCCCCTCCCTAATATTTTCATAATTGCACCCCCCCCCCGAATGTTACAGACGGATTAGAGCCGAGTTCATATCGTGAACACTATAGAGAACAAAGCTGAACATATTATATATAGCGTAAAAATGGCTTGTTCGCGTTCATAATGAGTCCGGCTTTGTTTGGACATGTAGGTACTACTGTTTGTATAATGTTCATGATATGTGATACGAATTCGGCGCAAATTTGTCTCGGTGGGGGAAGTGTGGGCAATTGTGAAAATATTGGGGAGGGGACAGGCCGTCTCCCCGTCCCCCAATATTTGCGTCTGGTTCATTCATAGTGCATCAGATCCGATCCAACAGGAACAATTTTATCGGATCCGAATTGGACGGTGGTGCGTTGTCATAAAAATGGAAACAACATACACCGTAAATCGGGTGACGAAAAATCTCGGCGTCGTAGTCAGTATGCATTCAGAGTCGGACGCAACGTAAGCACTACTGCTGATGTCATCAATCGATTGATAGATTTTCGCGAACTTGTTTGTGTTTTGTCTAGAAATGAATATATATGTTGTTTCATTGTTAAGAATTGTTGTTTCATAAAGATAGTAGTAGTAGTATACAGTGGCGCACTCAAAGGGGGGCCCGCACCCCCCCCCCCCATTTAGCTCTAAAACAAAATTTATTTTACTGCCATGCACTATGTCTGTCTTTTAAATAAATAACACGCATGACATAGCCTGTGTTTTTCAATCAACAAAATTTGCCACACCCGCCGAGTGTAATTGTGAGCAAGGAAAGATGTATATATGTATGCTGTACGCTGGCGACCGACAAAGAACGGAGACTTCATCTTATGTGACGGTAAAAATTCATCTGTTTAAACTTATATTGATAATTTGCCATATTTCTGCGTGTTCTATGTAAAATTTGATATCCACAATTTTTAGGGTCGAGGCCCCCCTTTAGAGAAATCCTGGGTGCGCCACTGGTAGTATATCGTTTACTACCGGTCATTGGATGTTGCAGCTCGAAGGGTTTTGCATATACATAAATATAGCATATATATATATATAATTATAGTATTCTTTTAATTTGGCGGCTATAATGAAACCGTTATTGGTTACCTTCATTATTGAATAAAGGCGAAAACCGGTGCATTTAGGGGGCGTCGCAAGCTCTTCTAAAATAGATGGAGACGGCCAAAATAGTGGACGGCCGGTCGTTTACATTAATTTTATTATAACTCCATCGGTTAAATTTTTCACGTTTGGCAGCAAAAATTGGATGAGTCTCACTCTTCAATAACTCTCCTGCGACGTCCCTGGACGCAGTAGGATATTCAAAAGTGGAATCGCTATCTACAATTTATGGGGCTTCTCCGACCCCCCCTTGCTACGCCCCTGGTTGAAAATGATTAAAATAGTTTGCACTACAGCAGAAAAACTAGATTTTCAAACTGAGTTCAAGTCTTGTTGAACTATGACTGGCTTAGCTACGCACGGCTCTCGATATAAACAGGAACTGCTCTGCCTTTCATACATCAGGAAACTTTTATACCGTCTTTCTCCCTTGGGAGTATCGACTATCCCTTCCAGGGTTTACCAGGGGTGATGATTTACTTCAGAGACACTAGGAGGGTAGTCAATACCTCCAACGAAGCTTGAGGAGAGTCGATTCTCCTTCAGCGAAGCTAGGGTGTACCAAATCCCCACAGTGATCCTTGAGGTAGCCCTTAATTCTTGACCATATCACTGAATAAGGGAAAAGACGTGCACATGACTGAGTGTCACACTCGTCTACAAAATTCTCATAATCCTCTTGATTGAATTGGGGCAAAATTGTATTTTTATTTTTAAGGTTTCCCGTGAGTGTGAAAAAATATTGTATATATACATCAATGAATTCTGAGCGTAGTGAGTGAAGAGCGAACCGAAGAATTTACACTAACTGCATTATAATAAGCGGTGAAATTTGACAACGTTAGTTCATGGTTTTTTAACGTGATACGCATAACTCAACTCTGCTCAAATATATAGCTCATTTGAAAGTCTGACAACCGATTTTATGCTCTTTCTTATAGGCACGAAGACACGTCGCAACATTTACCCGAAAAACGGGACGAAAGGGCTCTGGGTCGTGCTGTTAAGGGTCCCTAAAAATCACGTATCTCGACAACCGGTGTAGATATCTTAGCTAAATTTGGCTCATTTTGTAGAGCAAATAAGCTTCAATAAATCTATATAACGCTTTGTTATGCGGTTTATATGGTATAAGATTTAAGCCAAAATGTGGTTTTGAATTGGCCTATGAGGCCCAAAATAGAAAAAAGACAATATATCCACATCCGGTCGAGCTATAGGAGCGTTATTGTTCTGATTTTGTAGAACATTTTTCATTCTCTAGCTGCAAATAGTATGCTGCTATTCTCATTACTTACGCTGCAGGGCTGGACAAAAATTGGATTTTTGAATAGGCCCTTGACAGCCGTAGTCTACGAAAACAG
This sequence comes from Trileptium ribeirensis, assembly GCA_030248225.1. Lineage (NCBI taxonomy): Eukaryota > Metazoa > Nematoda > Enoplea > Enoplida > Thoracostomopsidae > Trileptium > Trileptium ribeirensis. The sequence continues at coordinate 22,789 of JASANE010007054.1, forward strand.
CAATATCTCCACCAATGCTCGAGCTATATGGGCATTAATGTCTCAGTTTCTAGAGCAATATTGCGTCTCCATTGTTATGTAGCTGCATGTATTGTGCTCCTTTAACCAATATTTGTACTGGGTGGTCGTGTCAAAACGGGATTTGAACGAGGCCACTGGACCCGAAACACACATAAAAGGCAATATCGTCTCAACAGCTTGAGCGGCTCCGGTAACCCTAAGTGTGTTACGTTATTGGTTTCATTTTGTAGTGCAATTTATTATCTATCTTCAAACTTCACTTCAAACAACTTCAAACAACACTGGGGCACTGAGGCGGGGGCCCCAGTCCCTTGTATACCAAGACTTGGACCTAACGATTAGTGTAAGTTTCAGTACTACGATGCGAGTGGGGTCTGGCACTAATGCTCGCTCCGGCGGTGTCAGGGACAAGCTATACGACGCGATGGTTGGCGGTAAGGGTTGCGACAGAGGGAGATCCTCGACAGTTCAGGTGTACGCTGGTGCTATGTGGGGTGTAACGAGGGAGTAGACTTAGCATTTAAGCGGAGAATTTTGCGATGCTCACGCCAGCGAAGCTAAGCTGAGAAAGGGTAACATTGATCACGCTCGATTTTCTACTGTAATGAATTTGCCTTTGCTTATTGTCTGATTGCCATTGGAACCTAAAATTTCCTAGGGAACCTGATTCATTAGCAAAGTGCGGCGAGCTGCTTCAGAAAATTAAACACGGTTCAGCTGGTTTATATACTATTTGAACCAAATTTTTGTATTGCACACTCCATGAATATGAATACCACCCAATCGGGGTGCACTACAAATTTTATGTACAGCATTCATGATATATTATAATGAAAACTTCACTGGGGTACCCTGCTGCAAGATACCCGGAGGCGCATGCTACATCCCCGTTTTGACTTCGATGCCCTTAGAATTTTCGATCAAAGTGAGCCTGACAGATTTTGACATAAAAATGGAAAAAAGGGTCGTCTCATGGAAATTCCCCAGTTGTACCCTTCTGTCAAGGCTGCCCATTTTACCGTAATGATTTGTCCTTCGAAAAATGTGCCATGAACGAAAAACGGGACCGAAGGTCCAAAATTTTCGGGCAACCCTGACAGCGACTAGAGCGGCCAGCAAACGGCCTGACTATTTCGGAACTTGCTCCCAGACGGCTCCGGGAGTAGGTGGCGACCTGAATTTTCACCGTAGTTGCACGGTTAGAAAACCCAGGTTCCACCAGGGCTAAGTATGTTTTAGTTCACCGCCGACTCCAGTCCCTGTTTCGTTCTCTGCTCAGCGGGTGGCTCTCTTAAAATTTTGTCACGTTCGGGCCCGCAGTCGTTTGCATCGCACTCTAACCGGAAACAAAAGAAACAGCGAACGAATGGGGATTCGACGCTGCTATTCGATTACAGACAAATGGGGACAACTCGTGTCACCCGGAGATGCAAACGGATACGTCCTTAGTATCACTCCTATTATCACCTAGGAAATTTTGTTGACCTTTTCGGAACAGCCCACCATCGCTTGCCTTAGAACAACAAATTTTTGCTTGCTAAACTTTGCCTTAAACTAGAAATTTTGCTCAACATGATTTGTCCTAGGGTAAAAAATTTTTGATCACTCCTCGGACCTGTAAACGAAAAGAACGCGTCCGAGGAGCGGGGAACCAGTCGAAATACTCGTGAGCATAGACATTTTCAAGCGATTCGGCACGATTTTGCAAATTTCAACGGGGCCGTCCCTTACGGACGCGCGGAGCATCCTTCCGACACTCCACGTCCGCAAAGGACGGCCCTTTGTCTGATCGAAAAATGTATCAAACCAGGGGAGGCCCGCCGCCGTGGGGGCACGGCGAGAGACCACCCCTAGTATACCTAAAAGCGAGCAAAAAGAAAAAACAAAAAGCCTTACTAAGAACGAAATTTTAAAATTGGCGACAACCGCCAAAGCTCACAAAAGAAGAGTCGACTGGTCCCGATCGGGGAATCGGGCAGTCTCTTTTATACCCAAAGTTAGCCCCCCTTTTCTCCTCTTGCTGTGTTCGTGCAGCTCGCCTTGTAAATTCGAAAATTTGAAATCTGGCACATCTCCTTAAAATGATACACTACCAACAACTATGTATGTACATACGACACACAAACAAATATAACGAGCAACGTCAAAGCTGAAATCAACAGTCGCCGCCGAGAAATAGAAATAACAACACAGCATACCCAATACAACTAAACTAATGTGTCTATCGCCCTGGTCAATATTAATGCCCATAAGCAGGGTTTGTTTTTCGTCCGCCGCCAACAACTGATAAACAACTAAACCTCGCGCTGGTCGGCGCGAGGCCTAGAATTTTGTGCGATATAAAAGCGCTTCAGGCGCTCTAAACAAGCAGGGATTTTTGCACATTTTTATTTATCTTTTAGGAACGGAGCAGAGTAGGCGGCCGGGCGGGATCGTATCCATGCCCTGGCAGGTCGTCTACTTGTGAGAGCCCTAAATTTTATGTAGTTCTCCTAGCAGACCCGTTAGAAGCAGATTAATGTGTGCACGATAGGAAAATTTCGGGTCCCAACTGAGTTATGCGGGTCCTGTGGAGCTCCGTTAGGGCGGGCGGCCCCGGTTTTCAGTGGGATCGTTGGTATAGGACCCGATTGAGGCAGGGGGCTTGGAAAATCGGGAACTTTTGGTTTAGGATGTGGTGATTTAGGGCTCTAAAGTTTGAGAGCTTAAACGCCGAATTGGAGGTCCATAAGTACTTACGGGTTGGGGTTAGGTTGACCCGAATATTAATTCTGAAACTTTAGAGATCCCTGATGATAACTTAATGTCCCACTTTTGGTTTGGAATACATAAAACCCCCACTATTTCAAATTTCTTACACCCCTTGTAAAAATGAAACTTTATCTACCTTAGGTAGATTCTATCTCTTGTTGCATGCATTCAACCTATTCCGTACCATGCAAAACACGTATAATTTTCCGTCGGCGTGTCAGGACAAGCTCGCGAACCCCAGACTGTTAAAAAATCCCAATTTGCATCTTGCCATAAGGTTCCCTACGCAACGCCTCCTGACACCCGGACTCATACATTCACAATATACATTACACTATCAAGCAACAAATATACATACTTATTATTATCCCCGGATGCGCACCGGAACCGGCCCTTGGGCACCCAAGTCCAATTGTGAAATCTTTCCCTTTGTCCCCGGCCGATCCGGCTACGCACGCGTACCACATTCTAATGCAGCCAATTATACAGTAATATAACATTATTATTTATGAATTGATAGTGACCCTGGGATCGATCGGATACCTCGACAGTATAATTTTGGTTCAATTTTGGTGCGAAATCACCCCGCGCACCTCGGGCTGGTGGAGCGTGATAGCACATTAATACAATACAGCATTTAATTTTTTATTCTGGGTCACGCTCCACCGGTATCCGATCGCCCTTTATCCATTGAATTTGAGCCCCTTTTTGCCTGATTTTGGATATTTAGACTTCAGTATAAAAACTCGGGCATGCAACACTAGGTCCCGATGTTGCAAAAACAATAATCCTGTCAATTCTCACCCTAGGGTATCATGTCAAGTTTTCACTGTGGGTGATGGGATATGTAGTCTTTCCTCCTTATCTTAAGCTTAAACCTAGCCATAGCCTTTGGGTCACAATTGAACATGAATGTTTTGTCTTAAGACACCTCATGTCGTGCTTTCCCATTGTTATAAGTGGAAACATTGACACGATCCAAAACAAGACACGTTTCAAATGACATTGGTAAAACACAGTTTGGCGAGAAATAAACGAATCAGCACTGGAGGACTGCCTGGAATTGAGAATTTAATGCTCATCGTAACATGACATTACATATAATAGAGACTGGGGTCGGGTTGGCTTCCGGTGCCGTCGGGTATTATCGCACACCTAACTCGGGTTGCCTCGTCAAATTCAGGTGCAGCGATGTGTCAAAAATGTCGAATATCATGTATAATGTGCCTGCACTACTAGATTTTGGTAAATTCCAACGAAAGTTTGGTAAACCTAGCTATTATTGATAAGAACGCTCGTCTATAAGTACAGAAAATACATATTATTTTTAAACAACTTTTACGGTTTTAATTGGAGATATTTTTTCTGCACAGGCCCTCCTACAGAATATGCATCTTGGGAGACTGCAGTCGGGTTGATTCTACAAGTTGTCGAATCGAATTGGGTCGGGTCTAAAAATGTGAACCCGATGCAGCCTATAATATACCGCTCGATTTCAAGGGTCTACGAATGCTAAAAAACCACGAGTCGCAGGTGAACGTAGGGGCTCCCTTCCTCAAGCTATATTCACCCCTGACGCTTCGGATACCCCAACTAATTAGTACGGCATAAGCGCACCTAATTCCGCAAGCGCTTCGATTATACAATGTAAAAAATGTCTAATTATTGCTAATTTATTACATTTTGTATTTCTTTTTAAGTTAAAGTTTTGCCTTAATTAAAGTTGTTCGAGAGGCTTTCAACTTTTGATAATTAGAGAAAGAATCAAGGGGTTCTACGTTGCGGATATGTGCTGAAAATGGCCGTGACATTACCCTTAATGTATATATTGCTCTCATATATATTGCCTAAAGAACACCTAGTGGGATGGGCTCAATTTGAAACTCGGTGGTGCTCTAGCCACACTGTGCGAATTACAAATTAGCTCAAATTTTAGTTATTTTACATTACTAACCGTCACAGTATATATATGAACGCTCATGAGATGCATAATCGCCGTTCAGGACTGGCTACATTCGTACAATGCCTACCAATTCTCTAAAAATAACGTTATGTTAAATGTTGATGTGGGTGAAAATATAGCCTTCTGCATTGACTCGATTAAAAACATGTAACTTTTTCTAAATATTGATTTTGGAAAACTACCAGTTTTTTTACTACGCCGAAAATTAGCGCCATTTTAACAATACTCTCCTCGCAAATATTTTGTTGAAGGGTATCATTATCCGTATAATATTAACATTTAACGTTAATGTGGAAATTCGGAAACTCTTGAGTCTTATCTAGAAAGATTTGGAAATAAATATATATATAGTAATAATAATAGAAACATTTATATAGCGCCCTATTCGCCGAAGCGTTGCAAAGGCGCTTACACAAAATATTACAGGAAACACAGACTTTACAAACGTACATGTAGACAAAACATAACTGAAAGAGTATACAAGTGAACAGACACTGATAACATTGGGAAACATAAAACAGTATATTTTTTAACATACAATTTTATACAAAACACAGAATAAAAGTCAAGTGCTAGGGAATAGGTGCGATTTAAGCCTAGATTTGAAGGCTTCTAGTGTTAGTTCAGAGTCCCGCAATGTCCGTGGCAGTTTATTCCATAATGATGGCGCTAAAAAAGAGAAAACATTTGTTCATGTACCATGTATTCTGAGGATGCGTTCATTAATTAGACGAGGTGTTGCTGCAGATTGTAACATCTCTGCTAGGTATTTTGGCTCATTTGAAGTTAATACACTGTGAACTATAACCAATGCTGTAAAAGTAATTCGGAGTAAATAAAGTAATTATATAATCAGGGAGCAATCGGAATTCCGGTTCCGACGAAAATCATGTTTCTGTTGCTCTTCTGGCAAAAGCAAAAACCATACCGGAACCGGAGTTCCGGTTTAAAAATGTTGTTGAAAATTGTCTACATTTTTGCTTCATCTGTGGTCCAATCATACGTTATATGCATACACAATGATCAAGTTCCAACAAAATCAAACAAAAGGAAAAATCTAACTCAGCAAATTACCCTGTGAAAAGTAAGTAGGACACAATTTCATTAAGAATTTTTCATCTTCACTCGGCAGGAGTTTGTTAAAACAAAGCAAGGTCGATGCTTGTAGCAGCTTACCTAACCTGAAATCAATGGTATATGTTATAGTTAAACCAGTCCAACTTGATATATACATAATACAGTATGGAGTATTGAAGCATAGCAGAGTAATGGCTAATTAAGAGTTATCTAGCTGTAATCTTGGCTAATATAAAGTGCGTGAAGCACCAGCCAGTGCGCATGTAAACTTTGTAATCAGTCTACATGGGAGTAAAGTAACATATCGGCAAAGCAGCCAGAAACTGTGTTATTGGGAACGAACTGTAAGTATTGAAGGTGTGCGAGCAGTATCTCAGATTGTCTCATTTATAGAGTTCTGATCAAAAAGTTATCATCATTATCATCTTTCTGACAGCACTGGTTGCCCAACGCTAGCCTGAACAATGTTTATGACCAACGATTAGAAAATTATAGTAATAGTATACCTTTCTATTTTATTTTAGAACCACATAAACCAATAATTTCAAGTTTCCTACAGAATAACATGTAACGACCTTTATGCCTAATAATGGGACGCGATTGGAGGCAGAGCGAAATTGTCTATTCTACGCTCCATGCTTTTTTACGAAGAACATTCAGTTTCACGCAGCTTACGCAAGTAACGAACGTACAGTGGACGGTATTTTTCCGCTGGGAGTACAAACAACCGACATCTTGATCAGTAAGTAAATATTTTAGCTTCCTCAACCTCATCAAAGTCTCATAGAGGCAATATTGTCAACGCAATACATTAAGTTTAATGTATCATTTATCATTAATACATTTAAAATCAAAAGCGCCTTCATTTAGTCCTTCATCTTTTTTACTATATATAAATTTCGAAGACCACGTTCCGGCTCCGGTTGCAGTTTATATGCACGGTTCCGGTTGCTGGTTCCGGATCGGGTTATTCCCTAATATATATGTTATTAGTAACAGTGTATCGGAAGGTTTGACGTCACTGGGTTTGCAGTTCCAATGACCACCGTGTCCGACTCCAAGCTGGCAAATATTGCACAGACGCTGGAATGACTGTACATATAAGAACCCGATGACTGCATACAGAGGCTTGCAATATGCCCTAGACTGCCAAATCGCACATATTTGATGAACTACAAGATGCCAGTTTTCGGGCTGACTTTTATCGTTGTTGAGCACCCGGAGCCGTTTAATCCATGACTGGGAACTTTTTATTCGTGGTTTGTCACCCACTAGCCCGGTTGCAGGTTATAGCCTCCGCTAACTGCCTTCGCTAACGACTTGTCATCAAGGCATTGCTTGCCAAGTCATAGAGAATGCAACAGAGTGACTCTAGATCAACCAAGATATTTCAATGATAACCATGGCACCTGTTTAAGCCGGTGCGCGCATACTTCCTCTTGCTGAGTGTTATCCTTGAGAGGACTCGCACTGCTCTCAGACCCTGAGTCGTGCACTCTGGGAACACATTGAGACTAGTCCAAGTAGGGTCCACGTATATTCCACTTGCTTTAAAGATTGTAAGATTTTAATGAAGGGGTATATTCATACATGCCGACGGTCGGTCATGCCGGGGGGGGGGGTAGAGGCCCCCACTGGGGGGGGGGGGCAGGGGCGTGGGGCGCGGCCATCACAGGGGGGGTAACCCCCCCTAGCCGGCCAAAGTTATCTAGGGGGGTCGGTCTCGTGAGGACCTTTTTTTTTTTTGATCGTCGGAGAGTTCACTATCCTGTTTCGACATACTAATTCCAAGTAATCTACCAAAAAGTGTTGCTGACGTTCCAACTTACGGTCTAAATGAACTGTGTGAGATAGCTGACAAATTACATGTTCCATGTACCTACGATCTGAAAGATTTGTGGAAAAATTTGCTTGAGCACTTGCTTGAAGACAGTGAGTTATGTAGATTTCAGGAAACAGACGCTGTCACATTTTGGAAGTACTATATGGATAAACTGAAATTTTTGTATATAAATAGTATATAAATAGTAATAATTTGTATTGTAATTGTAAATTATTTGAGCAATCACTGATCTCTCAAATAGGAAATCTCTCAAATTCGGAAACAAATGAAATGACAACTAAGTAAAAATTGAGCAATTTCATGTGGTATGGGTCTGTGGCATAAGAAAGCTCGCCTGTGGCTTTTGTTTGCTGAGCTATCGGGTGCGACTCCTACGGCGATGAAGTGTTCCAGTGCTATTTTAGTGCTGAGTTCATGGTTAATCCACCGTGGACCATAGCAGACATTCAATGTCTAAATCTAGTTAGTATATAAATAAGTATTTCGGTTAACTTTTATTTCAGGGAATGACGTCTTTCAACAAAAAGCTTTCCACAAATTTACAGCTGCATATGCACCACTAGCAACAAGCAGGCACAATTTGCGCAAGTTTTGTGCTGCGCACCCCGGGGGGGGTCCGGACCTCAGGGGGGGTTACCCCTCCTAACCCCCCTGCCGGCATGTATGGGTATATTGTATTGCTACTTTATATATAACATTTGGTTACAAATGAATGGCTCGTTTAAGATAAGTTTGTGCACCGTGACGTAACTATGTCCTGACAGTATTTTACGACTACTTAGGACATTTAATAGTCAGCTCTGACTTTTCGTCTAGTCCATATTTGCTTAGCTAGGCACTGAAGACACACCTAGTGTAATGGCCGACTCCGTGGGACAAATAGAAGTGTTTCCACTTTCAGTTTTCTCTAATTGACTGTCTAAATTCGCTTTAAGCAATGTATATTTGACATACACATCATAAGGTAACCAAATCATAATCATTGTATTTTATTTATGATATATACCTTTAAAGAGGAGTTTACTGTTGTGGCACATTGTGTTCCAAATCAACGAAAGTAGACGCCGTGGGGCTTTGTAGTCGCCAATCAACTTCAAAAAACCTCTAACAATGTATTTTTATTCATTTACGGTGTTTTGTAGAAGAGCAGAGCGCGGCAGTTTTTATCTGAATACTCTATATGTTTTTAAATTTACAAACATATAAAACATCGATTTATAAGTCATGTACTGTTAAGCTTGCACATGTAAGGTAAGAGGACCCGGTATGATTTTGGGTTCGGCGAGACGGGAGTAGAATCCGATCATTCTGTATGACCCCCAAGTTTTTTTGATAATGTTTGGTGTCAGGGCTTAGTGATTCACGGCTAACGAATCTGAAATCCGAGCAGCTGAATTATTGAGCCGTGGTGAGATTCGAACACAGACTCGACCTCTCACCTTTGCATTTACAATGTAACGATTGTAACGACTTTTAACAGCTTTGCAAGTGTTAAAAATCTATTATATTCGATAAAACACATTGAGTCAATGGATAAACGTTTAGGAGGTTTTAGGATATCGAAATCGATATAATTGTTTTGTTTTTGGAATTACGGTGCTGTTAGGGAACGGTATGTCGCCCGGAATGAAGGCACATTGGTGACTACATGTTAAATGCGCCAGCCGGCCATAGCAATAATGTACTGTGGCGGCTTATTACGTTCAGTTTGATTATGTTTACAATTAATTATACAGTTTATTAAAAAGGTTAGCATCGTGTTTCAGTCAATGCACGAACGATTTTAGCATCTTCAAGGCAATATAGCTCACCGGTGGCTAAACTGTACTGTGCAACAACACGTTGGTAGAACATAACTATTAACTTTAGGTACATATTCATTGTCTTCTTGAGGCATGTTTCAAGTCGTGGTTGTTTACAAGGTCGGAGGAATATAAGTCCGGCAATTAAATTCGGGGCAGAAACATGTCGTCATCTATTTATTCAGGTATTACGTTTGTTGACTTTAGAACAGTTCGTTATAGTCCTGTGGCACGTAAAATGCGAGAGATGATGATCTTTCTCAAACCTGAATCTTGTTGTTTTAAAAATTTTGCAGCAGGCGTAACAGTAATTTCGATTCCAGCGAAAATAAAGTTCTGATTCCTGTTCTGGCAAAGGCCGAAATCATGCAGGAACAATTTTCAACCAAAAACAATCTAAAAACTTGTCAACCGTTTATCAAATGTTAATTATTAAAACTACACTCCAAAACTGTTTATATAAAAGTATTTTGGCATACTGAAGAGGGTTATTGGCTGATGTCGCCTGGTTTACGTCGAGGCTGCTTTTTTACGGCGACTAATACGTCAAACAACAGTAAATGACTAAACGGATCTATGACTTGAAGGGGCTCCGTTTGATCATCGCGGCACAGATGTTTTGGTACGCCTCTGAATCGTGGTGCGAGGGATTCCAGGTCATCTTCTAATAACTTCTAGGACTTCTAGCTAGGACGAGCTTGTACTATGGGACAAGACCATGATTCTTGTAAATATTGAAATTTTTGTAAAAATTGGGCTAACTTTTAGCAAAAATTGAGTAAAATATTCATAAAACTGTTATAAAACCTTTGGAAAGTCGATAAAAAGTTGGGCAACATTTTTTGGACAAGTCTACATAATAAGATTTAATAATGTTATGCCTATTGTAAACTTATATGTTTAAGAAACAGTATTAATGTGGACGCTTCAAATAAACTCGACTCTTTGCAGTGTATTTGGTCGCTATTCGAGGATATACATAGGCCATACAATACAAAGGTATGTATATTCAGGATGAGCATTCAAAACACCAAGTGAATCACAGCGAAAGACATGAAACGACAGGAAGTTAACTAATCTAGGCCCATGAGTGACATATAAGCGTAGTAAAAATCAATTTCAGTTATGTCAACGATGAATGTATTTTTGCTATACCAGTAAATCAAGAAAACGCTATATCCGTCGATAATCCAAACAACAGCCAAAATCAATTTTTTCAAGTTTTAAATCTCTACAGCAATGCCATTGGCACATCCCAAATTCAACTGATTTTTCGGTCCAAATTTATGTCATTTTCGTGAGGGTACATGCTTTTACACGCCCTCTTAATTGTTTTTAAATATTCAGTGTCGCTTTCCCACTTAACTTGCGCCGCTGATCTAGTGCAGCCTCATGAAACATAGACCATTCGGGCGTAGCTAAACCATTCTTCAAAGCTCGCACCAGGTCATTGTAATACTTTAAATTTCAAAGTGTCAACAATTAATTTAGCATCGCAAACTGAATCAAAATGTTCAGTCCATGAATTTAAATCTTGACTCGCAAAATCACCGCGGAATGATACAATTGTGAGATCAATATGTTTTCCCAACATCGATCACTGAGACATTTCAGCAAATTCATCAGCTATATTTTTCAATCCATACTATGAAGAACTGGATCTCGGTGGGACCTCCAAATGTAACGAAGTTGGGACTACCTTGAATTCTGTTATGGGCAAAGTAGAAACATATAAACAAAATAGGCCTCTGGAATTCCAATTTTGTCCGTTACTTATAGCTAGAACCCAAATTCTTCAGTAGTGAATCAATATAACCTTTAGCCCCAAAGATACATCTTTCTGATGGTATGATCAGAGAGAACTCAATATCAAGTATCGAATCCATTCTGCAATACACTACATTATCGATTAAATCTGCTTGCGTGCCTCAATTCGACGTTCGACTATAAATCACAAAAACCACTGAAAATCGTCAATTCAGCAAAGAATGCTTACAGGTAGATATTTTCATACATATATACACATACATATATAAACCATAAGTACGTGTTCATTTTTATAAACAAGTTCAAACTTGTCCATCCAAACTTCCATGGAGTGCAGCTGTGATGACAGTAAAGTCTACATCACAAGATTTAATATTATTATGCCTATTGTAAGCTTATATTTTTAAGAAACAGTATTAATCTGGACGCTTCAAATAAACTCGACTCTTTGCACTGTATTTGGTCATTATTATAATTCCAATTAAACAGACAGAATAAGCCTTCAACATTCCATTTATTCAACTACTACATTCAAAAGTCATGGACTATTTTTTAATAAACAGCCGCGCAGACATTGACAGTAATAGCTTTATTACATAACGCCAATGATATGCGCGATCGGGGCGTGCATATGAATATTATATAGTGCATATAATACTTATCATGCTATTATATAAATCAGTAATTGTGGTTCTTTTACGTTAATTTGTGTGCGCCGTGACCTAGCTATGTCTCAACAGTCTAGTTTCGCTTGTTGGGACAATCTACAGTCACGGCTGACTATCTGTTTTGTCCGCATTTACTTAGCTAGTTGCGTTTGATAAGCTGGGCGTCATGGCGGACTGGACTGGACAACTGGACTGGACAAATAGATGAGTTTCGGCGCACTATTACCGCGCAGGGCAGCTGCCAAAATTTAATTTTCGCGCGCTGGACAACTGCCAAAATTTGAATTTACCGCGATGGACAATTGCCAAAATTTAAATTTAAAGCGTTGGACAACTATAAAAATTTGAATTTCCCGCACGGGACAACTGCCAAAATCAGTAGTTAAATCAGTAGTTACTTGGCAACTTTGTGAGGATGTTTAATTTCAAATATTTTTAGGTCTGCCAACATCTACTGAAACACTACTGTGTTAATGTTTGTATATTTATGGTGTACATTCTTATACATCTGTTATATTTCAATGTATATTTAAAATTTATATTTATTTTATACTAAAGTATTTCTTTGTTATGATAAACGAAATACATCCGTTTTCTATTAACGCGCAAATATATATTGAAAAAGCTGCATTCACCTAGCGTGAAAATATAGTGTAGCATTTTTTCGAAATATAAACGAAAAAAATGACTGCAACTGAACGAAATCAAGAGAGAGCAAAAGAAAAATATCTACGGAAGTACGGTAGCAAAACAACTATTTACTGTAGTGAAATAATACTTTACGGTAGTTAGCTATTTACGGTTGTAAAATACCGGATTAATAAAGCATCAGTGGCGGACCCAGGATTTTCTGGTGGGGGGATACCAAAAATTTTTGATGTTTGAAATATGTTTTGGTTGACTCCAGACTTGTAATTGCATCATATTGACAATTGACGATATATTGCCTATGAACTCACACAATCAATTTTTCCCTTAAAATAAAATGTATATATACATTTTTATTAAAAATAACATAAAACAAAAATAATGTAGTATATATTCACATGTGCAATAAAGCCTACATTAACTTACGAGTGCGATCGTGATGAAACACAGTATTGAAAATGCATAATTAAAATGCGTAACATGGCCGTTAGCAGCTCTAGTTAACACTTTCTTGTCTAGATATTTTTTTACAATGTTACTTTTCCCGCCCTTCGGGTATTTCACTATTTTAACAAGGCAATAGTGCTTGAACTCACTTTAACGAATTGGCACATCTAACACAACGAATTGGCACATTAACACAACAACACTAAATAAGAAATAAAAACAAAAATTAAAACTTTTATCAGACCAGATAATTAAAACTATTGTATAAAGCTCAGTTAGATTCGGACTAGTAAATAATCAGATCAAAAAGTCTAAGCGCCGATTTTTCTTTCGAGCAAATCGGTCAATAACGCCATCAACTGGAATGTCGATATTTCGATGGATGTACATCAGTGCTATCCCATTCAGACGTTCCTGAAGCCTGAAAATCATTTTTACTTTTCAGACTCAAAACACTTATATTTCATATTACACTTATATCTTATATTTCACTGCTAAAGCATTGTCTGTTAATTTAGAAAAATAAATAGTGCTAACTGCGCCACAGAAAAACTTTTATTTGCCCCAAAGTCAGTAATCATAGTTACTTTATTATTTTAGGTAGTACACACGAAGCCTGTAAAAAATTTCGAAGTATTTATGCCAAAAAAATTTTGGCCAGGGGGACCCCCTATTTTTCGATTTTTTGGTCCTGAAAAACATTTTTGGCAACCCCACCCTTAAAGCTCCCTATTTCACCAACCTGCAAAATATACACCTAGCTATGACATTCAACACAGCAGCCACTCCTAGCTTACGTGGCTGCATGCGGTGCGACAAGCCAACAACAACAGAACCAATAACGCGTAACGCTACAAATGCCCACTTACAAACAAAAACATTCAGACAAACAGACAACCTGGAGCGAATGCAACAACAGACAACCTGGAGCGAATGCAACGTGCGCAAGTATGTGTATATGCACACGTAAAATCCCTGTGGGTATCAAAAACAAACAAGTTTTATTAAAGATGAAAAACGTTTTTCGTTTTTTTCGCTCCTTTTTTGTTTTTTGAAGCCAAAAAAATTTTTCCAAAAAATTCTGGTGGGGGGGATATATCCCCCCTATCCCCCCTGGGTCCGCCCCTGTAAAGCATGCTTTGTTTGTGTTTATACTCTGTTGGCTTCCGCAAACATAGCTGTCATATATCTTCAGTTAAAACACGCAGACATTTTTATACGACCCTGAAACCATGTAGGTACATACAGGCGAGAGCTTATTTTTTATTTCAGGCGAGGGAGGAGTCAAAATTTTACATGTGTTAATTTTCGCTAACGCCAATAATTACGTTCTTAAAGACAAGTAATATTTATTAAAGCTGATTCTGTTTGTAATTACGTTCATTATCCTAACTCGTATTCTTTGTTAGGAAGTAATGTAAGTAAATCTGAATGTTCGAAATACTTTATCAATCGAAATGAATATATGTCAATAAATGCGCTGTTGTTCTGCAGGTCTCAGGCATGTCACTGGTAAGGTGCAAACATTTCGACAGCTAAAGTTATGGACGCAAACTACAAAGTTGAGAGCAAGAGTGTTGATGCTGTGAAGTTGATCTGTGTTTATACCATTTCCTGCTGTTGCTGTTATTGTTTACTCTTTCCACGCTGCAGCTATCGATACTTATTGTACAGTTTTGTTCGATATATAAATTAAATGAATAGCAAAAAATCGAACCTCTGTTTATGCCAGGAAGAGCATGTTTATAGATTCCTGCACCTAAATTATACGGAGAACAAGGCTATAAAAAACTTTATGCTCGATCCGCACTATGCAATGCAATGCGCTATATATAAGAGAAAAGTGTTCCTTAAATTTCAGATCACATCCAAGCTAAATAAGAATTTCGAGTCGCAGGCAACCAGCAACCATAATATTACTTTTATTCTTTAAACAGGCTTAGGTCTGGGATCAATTGTTTATTGGTATGGCAGTATACACGGCGCATCTGAGCGATTCACATATTAGGGTCGAAGATTTAGCGTTTGTAAAATTATACTTGGTTACTTACTACACATGTATAGTGAATGCGTGTGGTTAAAGCTAGAAACTTTGGTGAGGAACGCAAAAGATGCTTCGCAAAATGTCCAAATTCCTGCAGGCAAACTACAGAATTCCTTATCCCACACCATAAAATGCAAGCAAGTCTGTAGTTCCAGGAGTACCACATACCTTTTATTACTGGAGTGGTTTTTCGACAACAGGCTAAAACTCAATGAGTCAAAGACGCAAATGATCTTCTTCGCCAGACGCCTAGAGCCATACCATCGTTACAAATTCGTAATGTCGCCATCGACCCGTCAGAAACGGTCAAAACACTGGGCGTCATTTTCGATTGTCGGTTGAGCCTCAGAGAACACATCACTGCTCTGTCAGGTTCCTGCACATGGCAATTACGGGATGTTAGCCGAATCTGGCGGCGCCTCGACAACCACACAGCGCAGCTTATTTTGAGGGCTTTCATAATGTCTCGCATTAACTATTTTAATGCACTATATGCATCTGTCCAAGCGCTCATTTATTGCCTCTTCGCCGTCTACTCCACAGTGTGGCAAGAGTAGTCTCCTGCACAAGTCGATGGGAGCATATCCGTCCGATACTGGGAGAGCTACACTGGCTACCGTTCGAACAACGTGTCCGCTGCAAAATACTCTTATTGGTTCGAAATGCTCTTCGCTACGAAACACCAATGTATATTGATGAGATGATTAATACGTCGTATAGCGATTGAACATATCCTTCGGATTAACATCGCTTGAAACAGCAGCTTCTGGTTCCTTGGCCCATCGGCCTGGAATTGTTTGCAGCAAACAGTACGCGACGGTACTCTCGTCGTGACTGCGCTTATATGAAAACTCAAGACTCACTTGTTTCCCAGTTCGTCAGAGTGATATTACAAACTTGCTTCATTCTGATTATTGTATATTATGACAATGTTTTGCGCTTTTGCGAAAAAGGCGCGCTATAAATTGTAGCGAAGCGAGTCCTAATGGGTAAAAATCTTCAACTTTCCAATGATGACCTTGTGTAATGGTAGCACTCAGAACCTAGGACTTCCTTACTACACAAATAAAATAAGCACCTAACTTAATATTACTAAGATAAATAATAGTACGGCAACAAAATAATGAATTGTTTGAATTGACGAGGTGGATCTAAGGATCCAGATAATAAATTAATGTTAATGCTCGAGCAAACTTTATGAACTACAGGGTAGATCCTTCGATCCGGCCTAAGCTTTGACTTAAGCTTTGCTTAACCTAGTCAATAAATTTTATCGGAGCACCCCTGTGCTCTCAAGAGATATTTTTAGTAGCAGCCCTCTGCTGTCAAAAAACAATTTTCGGAGCACCCCTGTGCTATCAAAGAAAATTTTAGGAGCAGTCCGTCTGGTCTCAATAACCCAAGAAAATGTGGAGCACCCCGTATGCTGCCAAAGACCACTAATAGATGGAGCATCCCTGTGCTCTCTATATTAAATCTTCGGAGCAGCCCGTCTGCTCTCAATAAACCCCAAATTTTGTTAAACTTATAATCAGCTCTATGTCTTAGCTTTTAATATCTACCGTTTAGCTAGAACAGTGTTAGATAAAAAGGTGCCGTGTGGCAATTAGGCTTAGAAACAAATTAGACAATAAACGACACTTACTGTGAGGTAACCGATCGCGACTGACTCTCCGAACTAACTGCTGCATCTAACTCTGTAGTCGATGGTAGCAACTGCCTCATAGAAGCTAGGGTCGATAGACTCTTGAAAATTTTGACTAAAAATTTGATCAAAACTTTTCGTGACTCTTCGTGCAATATTTGATGTCTAGTACGATTACAGTCTTTTGGATTGACTGAGAATCGCACTACATTCTTACAAGCCTCATGTTGTTCGTGCCTAGTATGCTCCAATACATGCACATCTCCGAATCTGAAGCCATCATTACCAGGCCTTCTGGGACAAACCCAACCCCAAAAGATGGGAACAGATGGGGATGCAAGTTTTCAACGTTTTCGTTACTGCTAGTTCTTTTAGTTATATCATTAAAAACAAGAACATTAACCCCAGAATTAAATACGAAAATTTAAGTGGTTTAGTCCTAGCAGATAAAATCTTTTCAACAGGCTAGCTGTATTCATAATTAGCAGTTTCGCGTTGCCCCACTTGCTAGACGGTGGGCTCCTTTAGTGAAACCATGCCTACTAACTGGGGGTAGGCTTTTTCAACGACTTGCCATAGAGCCTACGTTTATAATATTTGGACGAGAGCCCGATGACAACGGTGCTCGAAAATTTTGTGAAAAATTGCATCGCGGCTGCATATTAAAATTGGAAGGTCGGTATTTTATCGATTGGCATTATTTTAATTATCTCTTAACAGGCAGCTCATGGCCATGTGGCCCATCGTACACAGTTCATATCCGTCCACCGTGGACCCCTAGGAGAAAAATTTTGCGATACGTTGTTGTCAATAAAAGGTTGACATTAAAGGCTAAGGCCGCCTGTTTTGATTTGTGCCAAAAATAGCTGGACGCGAACGGTTTTCTCGCCACGGTCCATTATTTCTAACCCGTTGTAATGTATTTGCAAATTCTTTTTGATTTTTAGCTAGTAGCTCAATACCTTGAAGCACTTTGTGCAATGTTTGATCACGAGCTAGTGTGTTATTTGTACTGGCAAAGCTCAGTGGTGTGGACTCAGGTCCACACAAACCGCCCGCATGTCTAAGCGCTGCGCCAGCTTCTGCGTGGTGCAGTATATTAGGCATATCACGAAAGACATGCGATTTTAGCTCAGGCTGAAACTACTGAAAAACCTACTCATTTCCGTTGTAAATTGTCATCAGTCTCATGTGGGTATATACTCTTACAAGCCTTTTTAATTGCCTTGAGATAGGCGCTCAGTGACTCTCAATTTCTGACGCTGCTCAAGCGCCGCTTCGTGGAACAAAGACCACTCTTGTGTCAACAAAGCGCGCCCGGACCAGATCAGTGTAATTTCACCTAGATGCATCTTTTATGCGGTCATATGTGTCCTTAGCTCTGTCCCTTAAATATACTTTTAACTTCATGTTATCATCGATTATTCTTGCATAACAAACCGATGTAAAATTTTCAAGACAAGAGCTAAAATCTTTTCCAGTTAGATCTTCCCGGAAGGGCTTAATCGTAAATTCGTTCTCATTGCCCAGTCGAACTCGCTGTGAAATTTCGTCAAAATCATTAGAAACATATTTTGTACCCTTATCTAGCCTTGAGGCTAGATCTTTTGTAACAAGGCCAAGCTGACCAATATCTTTCACGAAAGTATCCATAAGCTGTCAGCTTCTGTCTCAAAAAAGAAATTTTCGTCCTCGTCGTCGGTAGGCTCTAAATTAGCCAAATGTGCGCTACGTAACTTATAAATAGTCGTACTTGTACGAATTTGAGACACTCTACTTCTTGCAAATCAACCAAGTTCTTTTAAACCCAATTAAAGAAATCAGGTTTCGGTGGGACCTCCAACTGTACCGAAGCGAGTCCTAATGGTGTAAAACTTTTCAACTTTTTAAGGATGCCCTTGTGTAATGGTAGCAGTCGGAACCTAGGACTGCACTTACTACACAAATATAATAAACACCTAACTTAATATTACTAAGATAATAATAGTACGACAATAATATAATGAATTTTTTGAATTGACAAGGTGGATCTAAGGATCCAAATAATAAATTAATATTAATGCTCGAGTAAACTTTATGAACTACAAGGTAGATCCTTCGGTCCGGCCTAAGCTTTGACTTAAGCCTAGCTCAACCTAGTCAATAAAAATTATCGGAACACACCTGTGCTCTCAAGTAGACAAATTTTCGGAGCAGCCCTGTGCTCTCAATAGAAAATTTTAGGAGCAGCCCTCTGCTCTTATGAAGAAATTTTTCGGAGCAGCCCTCTGCCCTAAGAACCCAAGAAAATGTGGAGCATCCCGTGTGTTCTCAAAGACCCACTAGTAGATAGAGCACCTCTGTGTTCGCAATAGACTACTAAAGTATGGAGCAGCCTTCTGTTCTCATTCAACCCCAAATTTTGTTAAACTCGGAATCAGCGCTATGTCTTAGCTTTTAATAACTACTGTCTAGCTAGGACAGTGTTAAATAACAAGGTGCTATTAAGCTAAGAAAATATAATTAAAATTAAAGCGACTACTTACTCTGAGCTTCTCGATTGCGACTGACTAGGACTAGATCTCCTCGCTGATTTTTCCGCCTGTTTCAAAATCTTTTTCATTTCTCCGGGGTTAGTTGACCGCAATACATATTCAGCTAAGAGTTTGCAGCCATGATATTAGGCTTTTTTCGTCATGTAATACTGTTCAGTTGAATTATATCAGACACCGTCAATTACGACGGGAACCAAATAGTGATTAGACAGGTAGCTGGATTTGTTGAAAAATGGAAGAACCTTATTCCGCCTCCGGCGCGAAGCACTGGTAGTCGCACTCACCGAAGACATCTTCGATGTCGTTGAGAAATCGTGCTGAAGGCAAAGAATCCTACAATACGGCATTTAATACCATTATGTAATACGAGTAAAACAAATACAAAAATGCAGCAGTTGTTAAGGTCTTCTTTGTGGTACACTACTTCGCACAGGGTTTTCAAGTAAAATCTGTCTACCACTTCACTTATGTTTTGAGCAAGTACAGTAACACGCCAACCGGCAACAATGGTAAATGAAATACCTTTTCCTCCACATGCGGGTTTGTGAAGCTCTGCCGCTGGCGTATTCTTTCCCCGACCAGCATTTGGAAAAGAAAAGGTGCAAGAGGTAGGAAATATTTTCGACCATTTCAGCGGTATATTCTATAACTATGCTAAATGCCGGAGATTACAATTGCACGCTGTTATTTTGTTTTTAACAACATAGGTTGATTTATAAACAAAATTCAAATGTTATTAATTAAAATATGTACAGCTTGTTATTCTAGCTTGTACAGTGAGAATTTGTTTCCTGTTTTAAATTAAACTGGCTCCTTTTCCTTTAGACGTTTAAAGTGTAGTCATTGAGGGCCTTAATATCTAAACCATGTTATCGTAAAATTTAAAGTGTTTAAAGAGAAAAACCGAAATCAGTGCCCTGGCTATAGAGCTGTGGGGCTTTGAAAATTGACCGTATTTAACCCTAATTTGCATATTTACTCAGTAGCTACAGAACCGATCGGTACAAATGATAGCTCATATAAAAGCTCTCCCGTTCGGTGGAAGTTGAAATCTGGTTTGTTAATTTAAAAAAAACGGACACGCTCGATTTTACAAATAGTAACTCGCTAGTGAGAATTCGTCCAGAACTTCGTTCCTCTCACTTTTAATCCAATAATTTAAAGTACGTTTTATCACTTCTAATTATTTGCGTTTCTGTTTTTTGTGTTCGGATGTATCCGATCACTTGTTTTGGACTTCACGTACAAAGCGAACTCGTGATATGGCTTGGTCCCTTGAGGATATGACCGCTGCAGTGAAACATGCCAAGGACGGTGAGTAATAATTTTTAAAGTAAAAAGTCCTATTTCAGTGCTCTACGAGTTAACTAACATTGCTGTTTCTGAAAAAGTATTCCGTGCTCAAATTTGAGAAAAGGCGATGCTATGTTAGAGTTCATGTTCACTTATGCGGGCATAACCTAGCTCGAAATACAAATTTTAACTCCAACAAGGGTCAAATGAAGAAAATAAATTAGAGTCTATTGCAGTAGAACTTATTTATGAAATATAATTTGAGCCTTTCAATTTATCCATTGCTTTATTTGTTGCTATATAATTTACTGGATGCTTTACTAGATTTACTAGATCTTGCACTTTTTATAGTATAGCTTGTTTTTATATTTTTGTAATTTTAATAATATATTATATTGTATAATTTTTACATACACACTTTAGGCAAACTATCAATGTAGAAAGCCGCGTTTGACCACAACGTGCCTCTATCGTGCCTGTGCCGCCGTTACCACAAACTTTGCCGTCCTGAAAAAGAGCGTGGTGCTTCACTTCCACTGATATTGTCACCTGAGAAACATGATGCACTGGCAAAGATGGCTATAAAGGCAAGCGACAACGGTGTCCCAGTCAGTAACGTTACTTTTCGCAACATTGCACAGGAAACAGGTAAATCCTCGCGATTTAGTTCCCAGACCAACACGGCTGGCAGCAAATGGTGGCGGCGATTCAAAAACCGTCATAGTCTAACATAGCGGAAACCACGAAATTTGTCTATCTGCCGCGCATTAGTAATAAACCGTGGTAGCATAAATGATTGGTTTAAAAAGTACAAAAAGTGATCCAGACTTGTAATCTCTGAAATAATCGTGCCTTTATATACAGCATGGCCGAATCAGTCCTTCAAACAGTAGTTGATGGGTCCAGAATTATATGTCGTGTGGGTACGAAGAACATTGCGACTCTGGTATCCGGAGAAAGGTGGCAAACTGTCACTGTCGTAGCTTGTTGCAACGCGGCCGGTCATACGATTCCTCCAGCTATTATCTTCAAAGGGAAACGCCAGAAAACAGGTATTGAAAAGATCTTTCCACCGAACACTCTGCATGGTGAGTGAGTCAGGATGTATGACTACTTCCATCCCAAAAATTCCAGATTTGGTTTAACCCCTTTTAAAATTTATCAATCCTACCCAAGCAGGTCGGCACGCTGTTCTGCTGTTTGATGATCACAAAAGTCATGTGAATGATAGTGTGATAATGGCTGCGTACGAAAACAACATAGAATTAGGTTGTTTGCCATCACATTCTACACAGAATTTACAGCCGTTTGACCATTCAGCGTTCCGCAAATTAAAACGAATTTCGCGTTGTTTAAATGGTTAAAGTAATCCTATGATTAATAGGAACAATTTTCAATTTTTCTAAATAAACATTTTGAATTTTATTAAATTGGGTAATATTCAAATCGTAGATACACCAGGAAACGCTCTATACAGTTGTATTAATTTTGTAGTACTTAATAAAACATAAATACTTAGCTAAGGCTGATGTAATTTGGTGAACCTTTGAAATTAATATTTCTTGCCAATGTAGCAGATTTTGGCGTATTAATAAGTATTATTATGCATCATTCTTACTAGTATTATTATATATTTTTGTTATTTGTGTTTATGAAAGCTAGTTTTTGTCAAATATAGCAGCATTGTAACTGGATGTAAGTGCATGGATAGAACAGTTGGTGGAGCACATGTTTGTAGATCCAATCGCAGGAGTCGTGGGTTCGAATGATGTCCCAGCCCGCTCAGCGGCTGCTTTTAACATTCGCTTGTCGTTCAGGACGTACCACTAGACCCAAATGAAAATGCTATATAACTTGCTTATATAACATAGATATCGTACGGGAAGTCGGATACTACTGTCTCCTACCTAACCCATAATAAACAACCTGCGTTTCAGCGCAACCCTCTCCTAATTGTCAGACCTGCACTCCAACCCAACCCTCTTCTAATTGCCAAAATTGCGCTCATTCCAAGGTCAATTGTGAAACCTATGCCCCTTTTCAAGTATTTCGTAATTGTGTGTTATTACTGCAGAAAGGATATATATCAAATTATGTATTATAGATCTATACAGAAGCACGCCGAGCTGTGCTTCTCGGCAACTTACAGCATCGGTGATGATCTAGAGCTTTTAATAGCCATTGCATCTATTACACAGAGATCAGCACGCGACACAACACCCCACAGCTTTGTAATTAATGCAGTCTGGTAGAAATAACTCGGTCTATAGAGTGCCTGCCTGCCTAGTGAGAAATAGTTTGTACAAATTCCACCCCACAAAAACTTCAATATGAAGCTATCTATTTTTTTTTCACCACCGGACTTCAAATTGACATGTAGGCAATAGACGATTAAACCAGCAACTTCTGGTGGTGTAATATCTACGGCGGCCATACCACACATATCAATACGTATATGTATATTTTCTTTTAATTACATATATTGTCTAGCTATGTTTTATAGTCATATCTTGTACATTAAAAAATTGCACAGTTTTAAGCGAAATTGCGCGAATGCGCAGGATTCAGCATAGAAAAATTTGGCACGCACTATTGCTATTGTTAAATCACGGGGAGTTGCTGGGAATGAGATACGATGGGCACTCCCTGCCTTTTGGAATAGCAGAAAGCTATCAATCCTGGTCATATCCCGCCGGGGTAACAAAGGGGCTATCTTATGCTTATTCATCTCCCATGGAAGTAATCCTAACTTTTCATTCTATTTATCTAGTTGAAATCATCGCCATTAAGTTTACCAAAATAATATTAAAATACTAATAACCTACATAAATATGGGGTTTTAAATGTGATTAGTTTCGGTCATTTAGACATTTTGGGATACCTTAAGTTAAGGTTTAGTGCTGCCCAGAGAAAAATTAAAAATACAAGTCATTACGTGTTATTCAATATGTCGTAGTTTGTGAAGAACAAATTTTGCTTCATACCATAAACACAAGGGTAATAGATAAAACATTTTCAAAATGGCACTAAAATCCAAATTTTACGACGTAAAATTGGTTTTAGAGGGCGACACGCTAATCCGCCGCGTCGACCCCATGAATGTATCCACCGACCCATGATATGCTAACTTCCTAGATTTTCGCTCCACCTTCGTCACTCGAGAATTGAACTGATTTTTAATCTACTATTTTCCCATTCAAATGTTTTTGTGATTCTATTTTTCTATATAAATTGGGCACTATTGCTCGCTGTTTGTGCTCTCTTTGTTGTAAATATATTTATTATATAAGATATATATAGCATGCTACATATATGCAATGTACGTAGAATAGAAATACAATAGAATATCTTTATTGTAAACAACTGACAACAACACAATACGTAGTAGAAACATATAAATGTTATTGGAACTCCTCTTTCTGGTAGAATATTTTGTCGTGTTGTTAACATTCAGTTTTATATATTTAATGCTAAGAACAGTGCAGAAAATGTAAACAAACCACCTGCATTAATCCAAACTTCGCTGAAAACATCGTAATAAGTTATAGCCTAACGGTCATATAAGAGTTATTAACTGAGCGTAGAAACCTAGACGATTGTTTACGTCTGCAACGATAGGTCAATAAAGGACCAGATGGTCATCTTATATATCGAGTATCGACCTTTTAAATGGCAGATCATGTTGGGAAGCCGTAAGTGGTTGTTAAATGTTGCTAAAGAACTTTTAGTAACGACATGTTGGCGGAGTAGATTCCATATTTTTGGAAGTCGAAGAACAAAGCTATCCTTCACAACTTGTAAAGTACTAAACAGAGCGCTCTATTTAAACTGATGAGATCTGGGGCAGAAGAAAATATTTTAACGGAGGAAATTATGCAAAAATTAGATCATCGCGCGAGCATAATATTTTATGACATTATAGATATACTATCTAAAACACGTCTAATACACGTCTAAAACACATTCAGATTTAGACTAATTTAGGATTCTGGACTCGGATTTTTTTAAACGTTTAAGATTTAGACTGCGACGTTTCAGCCAACACCGGATTCGGTAGTCGTGTGGAACCTTTGCGTCTCTTAGGACATTTCAAAAGTAGCTGTCTAGGTAAAGTAGCTACGAAATCTAGACTACTATGCTATCTTGATCTTATTGTTCTCCTTTAATTTTAGCGATATTTAATTGTTTGGGTAGTGACAAACTGGGAATGAAGTCTATTCCCGAAAAAATAAGTTTTCCAGCAATGGAAGAATCAATGCTAAAATATTGGGAAGAAATTGATGCTTTCAAAACTTCACTCAAACGTAGCAAAAACTGTCCACGGTAAGTCTGACGTTTCCACCATGTAACTAAGGTGTATATATTCACTCGTCACATCTCAATAAATTAGATATATTTAGATCTATATGTAATATCCATATTGAGCTGAACATGTTAAGTTTATTGGCATCGGTTAAATTTTTGGTAATTTGATACAAACACTGAGAATAATATAACAATAATCTTGGCGACATGCCAACTGTATGAATTCGGCGAAATGAAAACTGTAATGTTAACATATATTGGAACAACTCATTAAAATATATTGCTGTTACGAAACAAAGATGTAACTCACCAAAAATATTTATTAATCTGCTGTTCCATAAGGCATAGATGCAGCAAAACTGATAGATATCTTCTACCAACACGAAATAATCAGGTTTGTTTGCAGTAGTCAAAGCAGCATTGCAATAGAACACGTAAATAGCGCCGTTGGTCACCGGAAATCTTGACACATGATATCGTGACCGCATGACACTCGTCAATCTCGCACTACTTGTCTTAGCTCACCCATTGATATAACTAAACAAC
>JASANE010007055.1:0-67214 GCA_030248225.1 Trileptium ribeirensis
TAGTGATAACAGCATTCGTCTATGATCACCCAGTTCATGCACGTCAACGAAAATATCAACAGATACATCAGTATGGTGCTAAACGGGTATAAATGAAGATATTGCATTTGTAAATAGATATTCATGTTTTGCTGTATATATTTTAACAAATAAAAAATAAAAACGTAGCGGTAGCCTATAACCGCCTGATGAGGCTCTTGGTACGGCCGAAACGTTTGAACTAGCAATGTACAATAAATTAAATCTATATATACAGTATTTATGTATAGCAAGGCAAAATACAATTCAAACTTATATGTATGTTTCTTGTGTGTATGTATTTATATATGTGTATATGCGTGTAGTTATTTATGTATATATATATATATATATATATATATATATATATATATATATATATATATATATATATATAAAGTAGACATGTATACATATATGCCACGCACCTATGTACATACATTCAACCCTCACATGACTCATCACCCCAACCTCCTCCGGGAGGGGGGGCAAAACCGGCATTTTCTATCTACTGACGTACTTCTTAGTCAGCGTATGGACTCAACTCAGCGGTCGATATCGATCGATATGCAGTATTGCAGATTGTCAGCTCATCTACAATCTATTTGCCATATACCAAAGCTGTGTTAATACCTACTAATCCCTATTAAAGTTGTACAATAATGTACTAGCAAACTCAATACCTATAAATTGAAACAAGACTCATCACCATAGTTTTCCAAACTCTTCAACTTATTGTACCGCAATTTTCAGTAGAAATGTAGAATTTTTTAAATTTTATACAACTAATAAATATGTGTGCCTTATAAAAGAAGTAGCTACCTCATGAATCCGACGATAAATGAGGAATCAGAAATTCGAAATCTGCTTAAACTAGGCAGTTACCACTAAATAATTTGCATTTAAAGGTTACGATTACGCGTTTTGTAGCTATCAGACCCAAATCAACGGCATGAGCGTAACGGTGTATCCTTAAAAAGACAGTCAAGTTTGAGATATGGGTGTAGTCGTTCCGACTTAGTCTTAGGCTTAGTATAATGTCATACGTGCTTGTAAGGAGGGAGGGTCATATTATCCCCTGAGCCTCATTCACCCTTCGCGGCCCCACGCATGCTCCCTGGGAGGCAGTATGATTTCGCTGAGGGTCTGTAGCCCCCTCCACCCTCCCATCGAGTACCAAAGCGGGTGGAAAATTGTGACAAAAATAATGGGCATATAAGCAAAAATTGGGCGAGATTTGCCAAAATCGGCAAAAAATTAGCAAAATTTTAGAAAACTTTGAGTCCCAAAGAATATCGAAGATCCTCACCACTACCGACTAACATCGCCTAGGGAGGGTCTCCTCAACGAACACCCGCTATCCCACTGCGGCTTGGAACCTTGAGCATGGACGTATAAGTCTCATATAAGAAGCTTAGCTATATGCTTAGTATGTCCAGGATTAGCACACCCTGTATTTTGCTTATGATCATGAAAATTACTTTGGCTTTTTTGTATATCTTTAGGATTAAAAACATTACTTTACTGTACGCAGTAATACGTCTGTTTGGCCGTTTGCAAAAATGCGTAAGAATCTAGTGTAAAATTATCAAGTTATAACCTGAGGCAGTGTACAAACAAAAACGAAGGTGTTAATACTATAAGATTATAAATCATTTTTTTAATTTGGCTTGAAAAGTAACAACGAGGCCCAATATTTCATAATATTATAAGTTTGAATCATAATGGAATGAATGCATTCTTCAAGATCAGTATTTAAAATTTCGATGTTTAATGTTAGTATTTTACACTTTTACTTTTATAGGAGAAATTATTCATCAACATTGACTTCTGATTTACTCCACTATTTTTCGATTTTTCATTTTGTTTTCATTTTCTTTCCATTTTCAATGTTATTTGAAAACGTAGGTTGTTATTAATATTACATGTTGCTCTGAGATCAGTAGGGTAATGTCTGATCAACATGACTTAACTTCATTTTAGTTAAGTTAGCGTAATAATTTTTAAATAACATTACTCTAGGCCTTTGCTTTTTAAACTAACGTTTATATTTTGCAGCCCAGAACAAACTTTCACCGCGGCGGCAGACTCAACCTGGACAGTTTGGGTGAAGGCATCGTACGCTAGAAACTACATAAACTTGGAGCTGTTGCTCGGTTCCTTAAGGAATCTCAAAAAGGGAGCGAATAACCACACACGTACAAACGCATGTCGCACGACAAACTCGGTTAGTTCGTCGCTCTGCAACGCATGGCTGACCAATGTGTCTCTTGACGAACTAAAAGGTTACATTTGTTACCTCTATACTGGTGCACCTAAAAGGACAAAGCGAGATAAAGTCAGTTACTGCTAGCTAATGGGATGTATTCATTTTTAAGCCATTTGAACTTTCTTCTACCAGGATTTTTTGGAGCAATAAATGGTGTAAAGAAGCACTAGTGCAATCAAACAAACAACAAAACGTCGTGATTAGCTGCGTGGCTAAGATGACAACATTGAATGGGAAACAGTAATCAAAAGCGTGCAAATAGTTACACCCTATATTTAAACTACTGGCGAGATCATAAATTTGTGTTCGTTACTAGTGATCATTTTCGTACTTGCGCACAGACATATTAATTCAGTCTGATAGTGTAATAAATTCTAACGAACAGCAATAACATGGTCGACAAAATCCTAAATAACTATAACTTTTCTTCACAGTTTCTGAAATGGTGAAAATTTTACAGCTTTATATAAGCTGTGATGTTTTCCAAATTTGTTTAGTGTAACTGTCTCAGAAGAATACAAGAATACTAATAAAGCAATGGATGCATGATTCTAAAATGTATTGTTTTCTTTAGCAGTTCAAATATTTTCTGCCACCAAGGCGCATTACTGTGTCCAACATTTGCTGGCGGTGAGTAGATATTGTAGGGCCAATATGGAATTTTGTTACTATACAAGTTTTTGTTGCTAAAAGTCCAGACAATTGAATTCTAATAAGGGCATAACACGATTAAATAGGTTCCTGCATAACCATAATCCGTGAAATGACGACAAATTGTGACCCTTAATAAGTAGTCTTAAGCCATAATACGTCCAGAACAGCTTTTAACGTTGCCTAAGTAAATATAAAACAGACGAGCAGTAGAATATTACACATACCTTACATATCTGTTAACCCACAAGTCGGAGCTTTAACCCTTTAATAATCCCGTGTGTGAGAACAGGTTGCATAATAAATATTCTATCGATATGACATTAAATACACTGCCAAAAGTTGAGCAAAATTAAAAATGTGGAAGCACTTACATGCGATATAACAAAAAGTTAGAGTCAGCTTTGGTATAAAATATTGATTATATTCCGTTTGGTTTTTGTAAAATAGGAAACGTAAATGAAGTTACACTGCATTTTTAACCTATTCTGGTCTAAAATGTATTATCTGTCGCGATGATTGCATGATTTCTGCCTGTCGTCTATGGTCTCCTAAAACGTAAGGTGCCATGCATGTGGGCATGTTCTTGTTTTAATTAATAAACTACAGGGATCAAACTCACTTCTTTGTGTAACTTACGGCCAGTATTTTCCTAAGCAATTAACTTATTTCGTTAGAATTTGAAATATGCATTGTATAACAATCCTTGATGCAAAACGA
Organism: Trileptium ribeirensis; assembly: GCA_030248225.1. NCBI lineage: Eukaryota > Metazoa > Nematoda > Enoplea > Enoplida > Thoracostomopsidae > Trileptium > Trileptium ribeirensis. The sequence continues at coordinate 3,659 of JASANE010007055.1, forward strand.
GTCTCTCTAGACGTGGAAAACAGACATGGGATATTTGTTTTCGTTGTGATGTGATAATTCTCAATATATTGATGTAAGCATACGATTGACTCTCCCTCTGCCGTTGCAAACCGGGGGCAGCACAAACCATTTTTTGATATAAGTCAGCTGGAACATAACTCAATTGATAAAAATGCCAAAACAACAAAATAAATTTTCGCTGTCAAAATATATTAATTTAGTTTGTCTTGAAAAGGTAATGACATAATATTCACAGCAATTGTATAAAATGTAAGTGAAAAAATAATTGTGTTGCTTAGTAATATTTCGAATCGCTTAATGTAGCAGTATCTAACATCATTTTGCAAAAAATATTAAAATCTATGCTCTTTTTAGCTCAAGTCAGCTTTAGAGACCTTATACTATACGGTTAGAAAAAGCAGCAGCTTACTGTGGGTATTCATAAGCGGCAGCCCTTTGACTTAGCGACGTAGGCTTAAGCTTAAACTAAGGCTTATACAATATGCGAAGCTAAAACTTCATGCTTAGTCTATCGAAAACGATGTGGTTTGCATTTTACTTCGGCGTCTAGCCATTCATTATATGTACCGTACGCATGCTGTTCAAAAACAAAATGGAAAAATCTAGCAACCGTTGGAATTAGTTGAAACCGTAAAGCGTTAATATGCATGCCTTAATCAACAAGTGTCATAATTGATATTTATATACTTGTTTACATAATATATGCACGTGCAGCCTTACAAAAATATCCTTCTTTTTTAACAATTATTACTAATGATTAGCCTTATACGTTATGATCTGAAGCATATCCTTTATCGTAGTCTTAATTAAATTCATTACAGTAATAAATACTAACACTTCAAAATATACGAAAACATGATATAATGTCCTGGTATTATAATTGATTAATTGAAATCAACCATGAGCACCCAGGCATGCGGTTAGCGTAGTCTTTACAACTTGTCACCAGTACACGTGGTGTCAAAATTAGACCCTTCTACCGATGTAAACACTCTAAATTTCGTTGGTTTTTGAGCCTTTTAATTCGATTAGATCATATTTCAAAATAATAATTAACAACAATGTCGTATTGTTACACTTAAAATTGTTACAGCCAACATAGTAGGCATTTCTAACTGTACAATGCCCAAATTAACTATTCCTATTATATATAAATAATAGTTGACAACGTGAAACTGGTGGTATATTGACGACTTATCCACAGAAAAACAAAGTATAAAAACGATAAATAGGGATCCAAATAATAAAATAATTAAGCTTATGCCGCGGTTAACTTTGTATTATTCCATTTCATTAAAAAATAGAATGTATTTGCTAGCGACGTGCAACATGAACATTAAGATCAATTATTGCTTATATATATATAACTGTCCCTGTATATCACGTATAACCACGAAAGTTATACAATCAACTATGCAGTATCTTATATATTTTTGAAGCACCAAAAATACATAAACCGAGCTGGGTAATTACATTAATACAAGGTTTTTCAGGACATTGACGAAAACAGTTTGGAACCGTTTTTTGGACTGTGCCAAGGGAGGATTTCTTTTGGTAATTTAGGGGCCAGAGTATTTAATATATACTATGTTATCGGCACGCTGGCCCGTCCAATTAAACCAAAATTACGATGTTTATCTTAAATTATGGGAAGAGATCCGCAAATGTAAGGATATAATTAAGCGATGACATTTAAATTATGCATATATTTCAAACTGTACAGTATTCATGGTACGGTGACTCTCAAAATATCTCTTGGGCTATGACCAAGTTGCGTCTCAAATTATGATCAGCCGCTCACGGATGGGACCCCTTTCGCTGAATGTAACTGCATGACAATGGTTTGCTCGAGTTTAGCTGTTCTTGTCTGCACGGTACTGGCACTTTATCACAGTCAGGAATGCGGCCAGGCATTTGCAGTGGGCCATAATTCGTGAGTTCCTGGATCTAAAGTAGGCCCGCGTTGAAGACACGAAACTTTTGACGTTTTTACGTCTTCGATTCCGAAAATTTTGTTTGCTGGGAAAAATTCATGACTAGCCAATGACAAAACAAACTTGTATCGAAGGCGCTGAATTTTTCACGTTCTTATGGATCTAATCGAGAATACAGAAAACCGCAATAACTCTGACAAACATATGAAACTTATTTATTATTGCCGACCAAATATTGGAGTAGCATTAGCCCCTGACCACCTTCTCCATGGGAATTTCCGCCCACGCAGTCTGCAATTAATTTCCTGATCTAATATTTATTAATCTAATTGCGCAGATCCTCAATCTCCAAACAGAACGAAATTGATCAGTGTCCTAATAACCCGTGATATGGAAGTCGATTAAATGACTCAAAGTTAGTTAAAATTCTTTACAACAAAAATAAGATGACTGGTGTGTTAAAATTTTATTTTGACGAATATAGTGTAAGGAAAAATTATTGGCTATACTTATACAAAATTTCCAAACTGAATAGGCAATGTTTATGGTAGTGTCATTGCATGTGCCAGTTAGAATGTACTTGAGGCAAGTGTTGCACTAGAAAATAATACGAATTTTCATATGTTCTGAATCTTTTCGGCTAGATTCATTCCTTGCAAATAAAAAAGTTAGCGTCTTATTAACTCGACAGCTGGTGTGTTTTAAGGCAACGGTACTGTTTCGGCCCAGCTTCTTGGAGCGGTTTGGAACATTTCAAATTTTGAAGCCATATTCTGAACAAGCATTTTGTTTTGTCGGCATTTCAGATGAAGGATATGTTATTTATCGCAGCTTATTGGTACGATTCAAAATATAAGAATTTATTTGCCAAACATAACAAAATATTTCGCATCGTTACATTTTAAAATATTTCAAAAGGTGGGCTTTATATACACTACGAGTATATTTTCATACTGTATCTCTTTTGACCACCGGATTACTTCAACGCTGGTGAAATGTAATTTGTAGCCACAAACTTTAATTTTAGTCACATTACAACCCCGCAACGTAAAACATCACCATGCGTCCCTTCACTATAATTAGTTTATAATTATATCATAGGCATCCTACGTCGTGCTTAGAATCATATGAAATAAGAATGTATGCTTTAAATTTGGAACGCATATTTAATAGTTGATCCACTTAAACTATCGAAGGTCCCAAAAACTTGAATTAAAATTACTGGGTCTTGATTACACCTCGAAAATAACTGGAAGTTCAATCTATCAGCACCGTCAAATTTTCAAATTACGAGGTAATTATTGCCTTATACTACTAGCACTAAGAAAATTATTGAAATTTTTGCTACACCCACAAATTTGAAAATTTAATAACCAAATACCAAACCCAAAAAATATGTGGGAAATTTTTCATCCCCCTTCAGTTTTATAGTCTACAACATATTTTAGTAATAATATCTTATATATATTATATAGCCATGATAGCAATTTATTTGGCGAATTCGATCACACATGGCATAAAGATTAAGATAAATTATTGTTCTCCATTAACAACAATATATACTTCAATATCGTATCAACAACTTCCGGTCTTAGTTTTTTTGATTTCATCTGTATATTAGTATTGTCCTTGAAAAAAATCGAATATAGACATTTTTTGGATTGCAATATAATATACATTAAATATTGCTCTTACCAGAAATGAGGTACAGAACTAAGTAGATTTAACTAGAAATACACTGGTTTTAACTAGCTGAGCTATTACCGTTGGATTTGGATTCATTCCCGGTGCTTTGCAAACTTGCTTACACTAATCAAGCCCATGTTACCTGTGGGGCCTTATAGCTAGAAAAAGCACTTAAAGCGATGCGTTCAGAGGCGGTATCTCTCCGACATTAAGAGTTAGGTTTAGTATAATGATTGCATAGTGTAAGGCTTAGGCTAACAGGTTTAGTATATCTAGAACGAAATATCATACATTTTATGTAAGCCAATAAAGATACATTGCCTGTGTACAGAATATAACAGAATGCTGCTGATTTGTTTTGTATCACATTATTGTAACCTTAAAACCTTTGTCACAATTTCTACACTAGTTGTAATACCTAACAAGTAACTCGGAAAGTAACTTTAGATAGAATCTACTAAATATTTTGACGACGAACAATGGAACTCTATTGATCCTATCTAATTTCTATTGATCTTTGCAATCATTTAGGAAACCACTTTGACAACTATATGTGTGGCCTATTGGTATGAGTTTCGCTTCAAAACTGCGTGTGCATGGTTCGATTCTCACTTGAGCTTTTTTGCTATTACTGTAATTTTATTTGATTTTTAGCCGGTTACAGTTAATGTATTATTTTTCCTAGAAATGAATGAAATTTTCAACATCTAATACCACCCACGGGAACCACAGGAAACATCGCCACCTCATTCGACAGTCTTAAGCGGCATTCGTTAGAACTGTAACACAAACAATAAAATTAATTTATCATTCCTGTAAAACATGTTTTCAAAACTCTATTGAGCGTCATGGCATTTTGGGTAAGTGCTTCAAATTGTTAATATCAACATGATCCATAAGTTGGATCTCTTCGCATGCCGTTCAGATATCGTTATAGATTGCATCTATTTTTAAGTTATCGTTATTTTGAGATTGGCGAAAGTAAAAACAAAAATTCAAATCCGGACTTCAATCCAGGAACTTAAAATCCTGCTTCGAGCTACTTACCAATGGATCACTCACATAACAACGAAAACGCTTTCGTAAGCACAAGTCAACGGTATTTGACGGTTCCTATAAATTTTTAGTAAATTAATATATTTAAATGACCCGACATTAGTAGACGTAGCGTGAATTCTGGCCCAATACAGAGAGCCTAAACACCTCCGTTCCTTCATATACGAAATAATATAAGGCAGCTAAATATGAGTTGTATAATAGGGACTCCATTTAATAAAGTCACTCGGATTTTGCGTGTGACTGCTTAAAACCTGTTTATAAGTGTGAAGTCCTATTTTGTAATTGTGATATATAGAGTTGCGTACTATAATACTTGTATTTCGTATAGCATGATAGTGCACATTCACTTAACAGCCGTATTTCATAACTATAATTGCACAAGGCGAATGGCGTATTAAAATGTACCGCTAGTGTCGCTGGCAGGTCGAACGCTACTTTTCTAGTGCGATTTGGCGACAACGCCCCAGACTGAAATTCGGACCTGTTGGCAATTATAAATTAATAGTATGCCGAAAAGCAGTTACGCAAAGTAGCTTAAGTATAACTGGTGGTTCACATAATGTTAAGCAAGTAGGGAGAAAGCATGTATGGTGCATATTTCGACAAATTCCCAAAATAATGTCACAGCCTGATGGCTTTATGCAATGTCTGCTTTATGAATTTTTCATTGCTAAATATTGTTTACTGCAAAAATTGTTTGCAAATACTTTGTTGAGATAGAAAACAAATACAAAATTCGATATGCCTCGTACATGTGAATTATGATATGCAATTCGTTTTTTAACTTCCATAAAAAACGATTACTTGCAGTTCAATGTATGGTTATTTGTTCTGGTGTAATTATGGCGTCTAATGTGTTGTATTTTAAGTTGTCATTATTTACGAAGATATCTGTGTTTGATTCATATGAATGAGATTTTATCAAAAAAGCAGCGATGTATTACATCAGCTGCTTTAGTCGAAATATAAACTGAACATTAGTTTCTATGTTTTCTATATTTTGTCGCATGTAAAGTTTTCTCTTGTTACGTCATTAAATAGACAACTAATCGATTTCTTACAGCATAAACCAAGGCGTTGCAAACGATGCCATCGTAACTATAATGCTAAAAAGAAGAAGCCTACAGTGGATATATGCTCGAAGTCCGAGGTCCAAGTGGTGGTAGCCGGCAACTCAGGAGGGGGGAGACGCTGGGAGAGGGTGTGACGCCGCATGCGATTCGGCGATGCGAGCCGAGGGGAAGACTGACGCCTCGGCAAAGGTAATTCCATACGTCCCTATGAGAATGCATCCTACAGTGGCTCGTTATGATGATTAGTGTTTGGGAAATTATGCAAAGTGCTGCATTTCGCGAACATATTTTGTCACTTCAGCAGCTTCGCAACTAGTGATAAGTGATCCGTTATGGTAAACAGCGCAGGGTTTCGTAAACTTATTGTACATACGTCGAGAACACAGTAATCAGAATTCCTGTCTTGGTGACACTGCAAGTCACAACAAATTTGAAGAGCCACGCTTCTAAGCTAAACCAAATTTCGAATTAGACAGACTTTTACTCGCCCAAGCTCATTATACCTATATAGCTTTCTTGAACCGTGCAAAATTAAGAGACAAGAGTTACAATGGCCGACTGAAGGAGACATATTTTAGGCTTATAGATCATTTTTAAAATATGTGGTCTTACTCATTCTGTTAGGTAAGTAGTTATTATCTAAGTAGTTTTTAGTGTAATAAACATATTCAATAATATATGTTTCGGCCATCAGTGTTAGACTACCCCGAGCCAAAATCTGAACCTTTCCTGATTCGCCATACTAGGCCAACGATATAGCGCTGCGCGGTGCAAAGTTAGTTATACCGTTGATTATTAAGTAGTACAAAGGCGTATGCACAACTTATATAACGTATATAACGCATTTAATTATTACATAAAGCTTTTGTATGATCTACAAATCACAATTGTTGATCAAGCACAAAATGGACTTGTCACAAAAGTGGCCGACAATATTTGAAATCTAATATCAAATATCACCAAGCAATTATATTGTTATTGTTCGAAATTCAAAATGACATATATAAAGCGAAAGCCCATCAAACATTTTGAGTCTACGACGTTAGTCCCTTGTCAAAAACTTGTCAGCTACCAGAGTTTTCTATAACTCCTTTTCAACTCGTTTGGACAATAACTGGTTTTGAACTATAAAAGTTCAACTATTGTAGTGGTATCATAGAGTAAATATAATATGACGGTAAAAGAATTATTGCAAAATATTAATGCAAAACTTACATCGATTAAAGCATAATTCTCTAAGCAAGACAACGAGTACATGAAACTCATAACATTTCCGAGTATTTCGAAAGAGTCAGTCAGTTCAACAATCCTATAAACCCAACGAATAAACAGCTCTACACTCAATTTAGACTTTAGACCAGAGCTGTACTGAAAAGATTTCTCATCACTGAAGCTTAGTAGGGCTAAACCGAGACAAATACTAAAAGACCCATACAGATACTAAAGTTTGGAGAGTCAGGCGGCTAAAATTAGGTTGGAATGATTAATTGTTCAGGTGTTAACTGCAAAAATCCGCTTCCCAGGAAACGTAAGCTGAATTGCTAGCAGATGAAACATTCGTTAGGAGATACGTTTCTGACGTGTTAGGAAATCCGCCGCCTAACAAGCAAGCAACAAACATTTTCTATACCTATAAAAAGGTAAATGGTATAATATAGCTGGGCATGTCAATGATATAAAAATAAATTTATATATTAGCAAATTGATATTTTCCAATACAGTTAACTCACTGGGTTGTCATAAACATAATTATCGCCTGACATCAGACAAGTATATGCCTTTTTGACGCAAAATGTAGTAATAGTACAACAAAAACAGTGCGGTTGAAAAATGTGTAATATAAAAGAGCAGATATTATTTTTGCTTCCTTGCTTACCAATGCCATGACAAGGGCTACAAATATCCTAAAATATTAGTTATTGGCTTTCGGTATAAATCAAAAAATGGTTCAAAACTCTAATTCGGCAAATACAAAGTTGTCTTGTTCAAACTGATCATTTTACTGACAATTTACTTCGGTTGGATAAACAGTTATACACGGCTGTAACCGTGTTCAACTTTTATTTTCTACGCTATAAATTTCGTGCGAACACCGCCGCTAAATGAGCGTTGGCTATAAATTATGGCAGTATTTACGTCATTATAATTAGCAGTATAATACGGACTCTCGATTTTATATAACTGATATGGAAATTGTTAGCTTTCAAAAATACCAAGGTTTAATAACTAAATTTAGTAGACATTGTGCCGGGTTGTTCGGTCATACATTTCATCGAACGGCCCAACTATGCCATCAAGATACCAGTTCATTGACAAAGATGAAATTTGACTTATGATTCGATATTTAGCAATGCGTTTGTTATCGTTGAGGAAACGGAAAAGGTTTTATACATATAATCTACGACAGCGTGGCTTGATGACACTGTTGTACCGCGTGTACAGTACTAGAATCATGCAAAAAGATTTCAAATAAATGACTACATATTCGCAAAAAGACTATTTTTATTCGATAGTATAGAAACATGATCAGACTAGTTATTGACGGAAGTAACCGGCCACACAAAAGAGTGTGACTTCATTATAACCTCGCTATTGCGGCTTGTAACAATTTACTTATGTTTATAATCAAAAGTGAAAGAAATACTTGCTACTATAAAAGTTTAAGCTGTCAAAAGATTTAAAGTTCGACATTCTAAAAACTCGGAGTTAGAATTTGATTCAGGCCGGCCGTTTTTTCCTGGCTCAGAAAGTATGAGTCAAGAGTTTAGCTCAGCCTGCCTTATAAATATTTGACTCAGCAAGTGAATCAAACCTTTAATCAGTATGAATCAAATTTAACTTAGTCAGACTCATTTAATAAATTTTAAAAGAATTAGCTCAAGTGAATCCAATTTTACTCAGCATTTTTACAGTCTAATAAAAAGATTAATATAACTGCCGTGAGTGACTATTCTACATGATCTTATGCTATGAAATTGGAAATATAATGACGTAATTTTTGACAAAAATTTTTGAGCAGCTTCTTGCTTGTACGTGGAAATCTGGAACTATGTGGCGTGGATAGTTGTTAAATATGATGAAAGGAATTGAATTTTCATTGTATACATTCGATATTTAAATCGGCAGACAACTCTACAACATGAAATGTGTTAATTAAATATTATTTTTCGTTGTGTTGATGATTTATTAATTTCAAAAACTCACTTTTTAAGCATTGTAGGAAGAAATGTTCCTGCAGTTCCAAATCTGTTTAAAAATGGCCGTAATGCAGTGGTCATACAGAGTTGCGCAGTCACTATACATTGTGACAAAATTAAAAAACGGCTACAAAGACTGTGTCACTTAAGACAAACTGCCGCACAAACAGTGTGAATTGTAAAAAAACTGGTACAAAAACTGTACCACGTTTAAAAGAGGCGCTACAGAAACTCGGTCACTTTTAGAAAAGCTGCTGCAGAATCTAGTGTTACTTTAATATGATGTATATTACAACGAGAATAGCATAAATTAAATTTTGAAGTAACGGTAAAGGAGATTTTTCTTAATTTCTGATTTGGTAACAATAATTATTACAGCAAATGTCGACATATCACCGTTGGCAATTTTTCAAACCCATCCTGTAAAGCTTTCATTCTAGCCTTAGAGTTTGCCATAAAACCGGTACAAAGATAACAGTCTTTGTGCTGCCTTTAATCGCATGCATGCACTTAGGAATAAGAAGTATAAAATGCGCTATTAGATACAAACAAATCAATTCTACTGTGTGCATTTTGAACACCAAAAATATATACTGTGTTTTCAAATGCCAGAACGATATACCTATTTGATAGACAAATCGACGCAGAGCCATGTTGAACTATGACAAACAATGCACCTGGCGTTAGAGCTGATAAAATGCAATTAACTCGAACTATAAATGACAACGGATAATAATTGTTGCACAAAACGACTATGATGTGGCAAGAAAAGTTGTCCACGTCGTGGAACGTGGTAATTCAACGACACCCACGAAATTTGTCCAAAACGCAACAACCCAGTAAGTTGTATTCGCTGGTAGTCAGAATAAAAGCTATAATAACTGCGAATGTAAAAATAGGACAGATGTTTTTGGAATACATAGCTAATTTTTGTTGTAGTGTAGCAATAATTATTATTTGTATACCAAATTCTATTGACATGGTGATACGCAATGCTAAGTTTGGCAATTCATTAATTATAAACAAGATATATTATTGTGACAAGGGCAATTATTATAAAAACAAAGTGGTGTTAGTGTGTGGTACTACAAAATACAAAGATTACTAGTCATTGTCATTAGAGTTTAACTGTGTGAAAGACGCATTACAGCTTGTCGTGGTCCCAAGACTGTAATAAAGTACGGAACGATCCATAATTTGAGGGTTTGTCCTGTTCCGCTTCGCTTGCCAAATTTGGATGGATGACTCGGGTCATTTTGGTGAAACAGACTGCTCGGGCCGGGTAATAAATTTCGTTAATAATTTGGACAACCAGTCCGAGTCAAACCTGTTTTAGGAAAATCATGCAGTCTAATTGGCTCGATACTAAGAAGTTGACTGCATAAGAAAGTTCCCTATGCACGTAAGTGGGATTCGAGGGATTGTGTAAATTAGACGTGTTATAAGCTAGCATTTAATATCCATTTGGAATTGTTTTTCCTAAAAGAACGCTTTAAGAGCCATCATTTTTTATATTTTAAACTGTCGACAAAAAGGTTTGTTTGTATTGATATTATCGTCTAATACAGTGTCTGATTGTCATCATGGCATCGGCGAAAGATATTGCAACCTAACGAAAGTAACCCTTGTGAATTTTCAAGAAAATTTGTATTTTGCCTTACACGCGGCTGAGAAAAAAATAGGTAATCAATCAATCAATTTTTTGCGTTTGCTTATCGTAAATTATATTTATGTCTATCTCTGACATGACACTGAAGAAATTTGAGTCAAAAATACACGTACATTTGACAGCAATTGGTCAGGATCGACAACATGAAACCTAACCCAGTCTTGTTTTGAGAAACCTGAGAAATTTTTGGAGTAGCCCATTTTTCCTTTTGGTCGTCATCTTCGCAGCCCGAAAGTTTCTCGTCATTATTGCCACAAAACACCACAGTTCATCTACATGATTATGCAGCAATCTGAGAGTAACAGAATCTCCGCACAATGATTAAGCCGGAGATGATTCATGCTCTCTGAGAAATAACTGATGGTACCGAAAGGTTCCACCGGCAAACGATGACCATTATATGGTATTAGATTCTTCCTAAATTATCCAAATAGGTGCATGGATATACCACTCAAATCTTGTAATATCACATCTAAATTACAAAATTATATGCTAAAAGGAAAGTTTGAAACAAAAAATATAAAATATTTATAACATACGGTGTTGTAGGTTATATTGATTTTATGTTGAAAGCCACCCAATCTTCTACGTTGGAAATATGAAACCTTTTTGATTTGTAAAATCAAACAAACTTGGCCTAGAGTTAGATGTATTTTTGAAAACATAGTCGTATTAGATCAGTGCACTGCGCTCGTAGAATCACCGACAGTAATATGCAGGAAGCATGTTATTGCGTAGTGGTTTTTTGGACAATTGTACACCATTAAACTGACTGTACCGTAAGTGTTGGAGAATCACCCCTGACATATAGTAAAAACCTAGTAGTATCCGATACATATTCGAATTGAGCCGCTTTAGCTTTTAGTGTATCACATCATACTAAAAAAAATTTACTTAAAAGGACGACATTGTGGATTCCGTATGTAAATCATATGTATTTAAAATTTCGTTTACTGAATAGTAAATTCAATATACAACGTTGGACCATGTAACTGATGGTAGCCAGAGCTGTGCGCGGGTGCGGGTACCCGCAGGCCGGGCCATATACGGGCTGAAATGTTGAGTCCGCGAGTAGCGGGTAACCCGCGGGTACGGGTACCCGCGGGACCCGCATGTTTCGGAAATTAATGGCAAAATATTTAGTACAACATCGAGTATCGAGGAATGATTGACATACAAGAATATCCACGCGTGGTGTTAATATTTTGTTTTGCGACCAGAAATGGAGGGTGAGTAGTCGGTCGTTCGTGGGTAATGTGGGTCACCACGTTTGGTGATCACGATTAGTCGTGTGTCGCCTGGTGTTTGTCGCGGGTCACGTTGTTAAAAGTAGGTTCAACGGCGTGCTACTCCCAAAGCCAAATTTCACATTATTCAATATATAGCTGGTGAAATGAATTTTAGACTGATCACAGTAGACTTACTGTTATGTTGTCGAACGACTGTATTAAGTACTGCATACTTGAAATAGACAACACCTGTCTTTAGTATCCTCCATTGTATACACAAGTTTTTATAGCAACAATGTAGTTTCGTCCTTGTCGTAATGCCTTGGCAGCGAGAGACCGCTGCCAAATAGTCCGCTATTCAAAAAGTTAACAAGATTAGAATGGATTTAAAACGCCAAGCGATAAAATTGCTGAGCCATTAAGGATTCAATAACTTGCGTGCCTCGCGGGCCTGAAAAACGTATTGAGCCCGCGGGTACGGGTCTAGAGGCGGTGGACCGCCCTTTGGTCTACGCAGCTACGCGCGGGCTCAATAATTTCTGCACGCGCACACCTCTGATAGAAACATTTGCACGGGGCATAAAGACTGCTAATCTTTTTAAGACAGCTAAGGAACTATGATGAGGAACGATATTGAGAAACATGACACAACTTATGCCTTTTCGACGAATGTGTTCAAGGTCTGAGGTCCGTTGGGGGTAGCGAATGCTTCGGGGGGGACATTAGCCGGTCGGTAGAGTAGGGGAAACCGCCAGGATGGAAATAAACTTTTGGAAATTGTAGAAATCTTTTGTAACTAAAATTTTTTCTAATTTCTACCAATTTTTCTCTGATTTCTACTAATTTTCCCTACATTTTCGCAAATTTTCCCCAGTTGTACCTATTTCCTCTAATGTTTTGCCTATTTCCCCTCAATTTTTGCCAAAATTTTTCACAAAATTATGCGCGCGCATTCGGCGCCATGGGAGGGGGAGGGGCGTGCGAAGCCTTAGGGGGATCAGGCTACCTCCCAGCAAGGGATAGGCGATGATCCAAAGGCGACGGGAGCCAAGCCTCAGAAGGATAACCCGTCTCCCCTACGAGTATATGTTTTTTTGGATAGTAACCAGTTAGTTACGTAGTGATTTTGATTATCTAAATATGTGCCGAGAAGCAAAATGTGTAATAGGTGCAACGCGACAAAAAATATCAAAGTTGCAAAAGCTGTTTATCAATATAGAACCCTCCAATTTTGTCGCCGCAAATAGCATATTCAAAATAACTTTCGGAACACATTTTCTGTTCTTGAAAATGTTATTATTATCCTCGGCGTAATAGTCTGGTAAATGCGTAGCAACAGGTATTTTCATACCTCGAAACACAACAGTAGTAAGATAATGTTTCTAGATCTGTTAAATATTACTAGCATCATGCAATCGCGTTTTATAGTAATCCACTCCTATCTTAGCGACAGCAAGCATGCAAACCGGAGTATATTAAAATATATTGTATCGATATTCAATTAAACTCAGACAAGATGATCGAGCACACCAACTGTAATCAATGAGGTACCGTACACGGTCGGTTTTCAACGGACACTCACGAGTATTTTCATGATTGGAACATTGTCTTATAGTCTATTAGTTAGTATAGCGGGGTTATTAGACGCAGATTTAACCGGCAGCAACTGTATAGGAGGTTTCCTGACTGATGCCTTATTCGATACTTTCGGACCAGTAATTTTAGCAAAAAAAAACTTCCGTAAGTAACGATTTTACAATTAAAGTGTGTTCTGTATATATATTCGATGAAATAGCTGTTCGTAGAAGCAAATTACATATTACGTAACCGTTTAAGGCTATATGCTGCACTGAGATCGCTGGGTTATCAACATATTAAATTCATGTGTAATCGACGGTAAATGTATACTACTAAAAATCGCCAGCTCCTGCTGCTGGGACGGCTGTGTACATACTTTTGATCTTTTGTGCTTTCCTTTTGTTCTGAATTTGAAACATATTTATAGGTGCTTAATGCTGCTTCGTCTGTAACTATTGAATGGCTTATTTGACTTCTCTTACTTTTGTACCAATCGACTCGTCCAAGCGAACCGAACCGAACGACATCAAATACTACAAAATTAAAAAAAAACTGAAATTCTAGGAATTTTTAAAAAGGGTAAAATACATTAAATATCTGATATTTTGTCTGAAATCATTATGCATCATCGAAATGCATTAATAGGAAGAATTTAAATATTTTAAACTATAAAAAACAAGCAAACCAGGGATCTGAAAACAAAAAAGAGGCAATTCCTCAACGTTTTTCAAAAATCATCCTTAAAGACTAAAGTATTTTAATAAAATTTGCGAGTTTTAAACATTCTAACATTTCTGATGGGGTGTGTTATTTAAAACATACAAAACTTAATTTACACATAGAATTGATTTTACGAGTGTTGTGATAAGGTAATGCAAATTATTAGTTCCAAATATTGCACTAAATACATTTACATAGAAATCTCAAAATCATGTTATTGGTTTAATTAGTGATCAAAAATAAAACAATACTTTATGAATTTAAAGTTTCAAGCGAAGTATTGCTAATATGGATGGCCAAAGGTTATACGGTTTAAGCGTTTTTCAAGAATATATTAAAAAAATTTTCAAAATATTCTGTTCTATAAAAAACCAAGCTGGCTAAATGATTTAACGTTAACATTTAAGCACCTTCTATTTCTTATATAAAAGTAATATCTAAAGCTGCATAAGTCTACTTGCGCTGAGCACAAAATGGGGCAATACAGACGCTAACAGCAGGATTTGGCAGGATTAAGCCTGTAAATAGCATTAACTCAAGCTTGAGTTGTCACCAGAAATATATTAAAAATATATGTTTTTGTTCACGTCATTTCTCCGTGACATGCGATATTTAGGTTAATTTAGCATCATAAAAGTGCTCAGCTTAGTTCACATATAATGCCTAACTTCAGCTAGACAGCTTCGATTTATTTCTATGTTTTAAGCTGAATATTGAAAAGTTTGGACAAAACATATAGTTTTACCTGTATATTCCGCAGTTTAATCATACAGCCTGTTTAAATTAAACGGTATGCGTATGCTACATTAGGGCACAACATTCCATGATTATTTGGCATCAGTTGGAAGGAACCAATACCGAATAACAAAAACCCTCAATATAAGCTACACCAGAGCTAAAATTTCTTTTCCCCGGCCGTGAGGATGTTGTGGTGATATTTATGTTGTACGACTATATGAAACTTAAGAAAGAACGGCGAAAATTTAGATTAAGGAAATTTAAAACAAATTGCACCAATGAAACAACATGAATATCCGCAACAAATCTACAACACTTAGTTCCACGACAGATAAGTTTAATACGATTCGGTTTATGTCATTATTAAAGGTGTATGAATTTAAGCTATCTGCATAATAAAAATTTTAAACCCAGTAGGTTTACAACTTACTAAATAGCAGGCAATATCATTATAATTTGAACTTATGTTTGGCCAAAAAAATGACTGCTTTTCAACACCTGCTTGCAAACTTAATGAAATACAGCCAAGGGATTTTACCTATACCTGTCGTTTGTTGAATGCGTCAAATGGTAAATATTTCAGAACTTCCGAAAATTCGTTCCTAAGTTATGGTTGCAACAAAATTGCGTTTTAGTTTTGTATTTTGCAGCCATCTAACAGGAAAATCTATGTTTAAAACAAAAATAGCATAAAGTATTAGTAATTACAGTGGCGATATTTTGCTGAAAATACCGTTTGGTAAAATGGTTATATGCGGGTGATGACCTGTACTCAACAGCTGTTTTCAAAACATAGCCTGTAAATGTATGGCGACCACGTTAGCTATTGCCGTAAAACTAATATAAAGATCAAAGTTTTGGTGCCGAATTACTGTTTGCATCATAGGCCTCGAAACTCCGTCGGCTTAAGGGGGCAGATGATCTCGAGTGGTTCATTTCTGAAATTTTTAGGAACTCAAAAAAATTTCCCAATTTTTCTAAAATGTTTCCTAATTTGAGAATAAAATATTTTTCTAGTTACCTCTATTTTAGCTAATTTTACTAAAATTTTTACTGGGGGGATGGGGTCGGGGAGCGATCAAAGGAGAGGGGGTAGATTTGGCTTGTGAGCTCTAAATTTTAGTGGATATCCCTTACCCAACCTGTCACCTATAGATCCTATAGACACCTATGTTCTTGTATGCTCCTAGGGTATGATAATGCATTTAAGGTTAAGAATTATTACGCGAAATATTTGGTTTTTTCAGCTATCATTAGTCAAAGGTTATTGCTTTAATTTATTGAAAGTTTAGTGCCCGCCGGGCCTTCGTGCTCCCTAAAGCTACGAAACCGGAAGCGCAAGTCCAAAAGACTAATTGGTGGTGTTCTGTGGATCGAAAATAAAAAAAATAATTTATTACGCTTCTATGAAAGTTGATATTTCACTTTAAATAATATCATTGTGCACTAAAAAAATATCGTACCGAAATGTATGCTAAAGTCAAACCTTCCGAACACACATTGTCGGTGGAATCCACCTCTTCATTATATAAGTATTACCCGCTCCAGTTTTGAAAGGTGTCGGTTTATAAGCAGCTACCGGTTCAACCCACCCTCCTCAAAACTGGGGGTCCGAGCTATCCATTAAAACTGGGCGGTTTGTGCATGACGATTCCCCCTAAAACTGGTGGTCAGGCCAAAAACGCCTGTGTCATCAATCACGGGATAACATATGAAGGCTGGGAAGTGACATACTCTTCTCTATTACACTCTTGGTATTACTTACAGTTCTAAAAATAGCTTACCCAACCGCATGCTAAATTTGAAACTATCGAGCACACATTGTCGTTGAAATCCGTTGCTTAATTATGGTGTGGAACATACCGGGGCAAAATCCGAAGTCCGGAGAAAGGGGATGACAGGTGCGACGAATGGGGGTTTCGTCGACTTGGGATCAGGTTATCAGCTGGGTTTGGGGTAGGACATCAGCAGGGGATAAATTTTTGAAATTTTTTGGAACTCAAATTTTCAAATATTTTTGACACTCATTTTGCTAATTTCTCCAATTTTTCTCAACTTCGCCCAATTTTTGATCATTGTTGCCTGATTTTGATAAAAAAAATCACCGTATTATTGTGTCAGTTTAAAATTCTCCCCTGTCCTTCTACATATGCGTACGTATGGTATGGAACGATACTTACAACTCCAAAAATTGCTTACCCAAATGTGTTCTAAATTTATACCTTTATTACCTGTTTACAGCTCACCAGTGTGTTTGCTGACACAATCCTCCAACTACGCAAAGCTTTCCAGTTAAAGGAAATAAATGTCAGGAACAATGCATAAAACATTGGTCCAAGTATCGCAATATAAATCTTTGAAACAGTTTACTCTACAGCGCCATGGTACAAATCCGTAAATTCTAACTAAACGAATATTGGAGCAATCCAACTATTAGCTGGTCACTTCACTTCTCGACTAAATTATAAATGCCACTGATTTTGTAGTTTGTTATTTTTAACCAAACATTATAAAATAATCATTTTTAAAACTGAATCAGGGTAACAGCAAGCGATACAATTTTAGAATTTTTATATAAAACAGCTCGTGATATTCCTTTCACCTTTTGTCCTTTACTGTGCGTCATATGTCTAAATTGCGTTAAGCATATCTAATGCAGTCTATTTGCAAAATTTCTGAATCCGACTTGTGGAGTCCGACACCATGGTAAAGTGGAGTACGGTAGACGTCTCGGATCGTATCTGAAAAGAAGCATTTTACATTACCGCTTATTTGATACCACCGACAGTTACAGTATCAAATTTTACAAGGTTTACACAATATAAAAAATGCCCATTGAATGTATCCATTCAAAACGTAAAATCACATCATTGATACAATTGATCAAATGATAAGTTTAGCTTTTGCTTAATAGTTGCTACTTTTAAATATTCTTCATTTTTTTATGCTTTTACTTCATTAGGACTTATATTCTTCAATCTATAGCTATAAAAACTCAATCCTCGATATAAAACATATACTTGGTTGAAATTTCATTCTATGCAATTTCGCTTTCCATGTTTACAGTTTTACAAATGCGGTCGGTGTTTTCTAAGAATAAATGCGAAACGCGTATGCTGACAGTTAACACGATTATCGCATATTCATGCATAGATACGATAAACATGGCAAATTTTATATTTTACAAATTGCATATTATTTGCTTTCAGACAAAAAAACTTGTAAATGTTGTATGACTTCCAAGAATTCAGACATGCATCAGTTGAAATCATGCATTTAATATAACGTATAATAACCAAGTTATACAAATTTCTTCTTAACCAAGTGAATGTGTTACTTTTCTTACTAAATATCAGAATTTTTCGCAACCAAATAAAACCTATCAAAATTGGACTTTAAGGAAGTAACCTCTTCCTAAGAAGCAATAGTACGGTAGCTTTTAGCTACAATTCGTAGGGACGGTCTGCAAAAATTTACAATACTGTTTATGAAACGATGTGTAACATACGCAATTATTGAAATAAATGATGGATGTTAATGGAAATAGGCTTTTTCATGCATTAAAATAATTGCAGCGAACTCAGTTCTCATACAGACAAATAAGAGTCTATGTATATATGCAAATTAATAATATTCTCATATTGACAGTAATATAGGAAAAAATACGGCTCCAATAATATCTTCCAAATCCAATAATTCCATTCGATAGATAGCCACGATCATAACTAAAGGGCAATAAGAAAATCAGCCCATGTCAACTTTAGGGGCCGGACGTTATAACGTAAAACAAAACATAACGAAAAAGAACAACTTACTGGGTTCGGGGGCGGGAGCATCCCGACTTAAGCTTAGGCTTAGTACATGACTCATATAGGGACTTTATCTTAGGCTAGGACTAAGGCATAGTATATCGTAAACAGCATGGCATACATTATACTTCGGCCACTAAAGTTGACATGGGCCAGAAAATCAATGAGGGTGTCCAGTCTAATGAAATGCAATTCGATATGGCAACACACTCTAATTCATTGCCTTTCGCTTTATAGTTTGCATGATACATAGTTCCACATTATAAAGTGAACGTCGCAATAACTTGGCTTAATACAGAGCTTGGTCTTTAAAACCTGCCATTCCATCAAAACTAGGCCTTGAGTTCCGGCATACTTTCAAGTAACGTCACATAAATTCATTAAAAATATATAAATGCTATTTTATTTGCAACAAATATATAAAATAATTGGCAAGTCAAATATATAATTGGTCTCGAATTGGTAATGAAGTTAATGACATCCTGAACCGATATATATTTTTTGTATATATGTTTGTGTAAATTCTACATGAATGAGTTTTTGGTAAAATAAATATATTGCACCATATGTAGCGAGCACGAAAGCGATAGACAGCTATATTTTCAGAATTGCGTGAGTGGTATGTCGGTACTCAGACGATTCACTCCACGAAAAGAACGTGTATTCCGTCGTCGAAAACTGTTGGTACTAGTGTGTACGGAAGGCATAAATGGTTAGTGTATGGGCGCAGGTTTCATTCCAGCCTCTGTCGACACTTTTTGATATTCTAAATCTAAACTATCATGTTCGCTTCAAAATAAAACAGTAAAGGTCCTGGTTGTTAACGTTGTAATCAAACACGCCCGAATATATTAACGATATTGAATTTAGCAAATACTTGAAGCATTTCGTTTTTCTGTACTCAAGCGACCCAATTCTTTAATTTTTAACGCCATAATTATAGTCAACCTTTGCATGAGATCTTAATATTTTATAAGCCAGCTTAATATATTATATATATTTTAATACCTTATAATCCAGGTAACAAAAAATCCGTAAGAGATTTCCTGAACGTACACGGTTTAGTACGCGTCTATGAAACAAATTACCGAGCACTAATCCACTGTACAGATGTTCTTTAAATGAGCAAGGCTTAGCCAACATTAAAGCATCGTTGCAATATACCGGCCGCTAGCGCAAGTTGACAAAAAGCGAAATTAGATACAATTTTAGCGGAAAATAAGCAGTTGTTGGGTAAAAAGCAACAGATGTAGAAAATGTTTTATTCCTACCGAAAACCAAAACCATTTTACAGGCAAACCCTATATACTGTAGAGCACTAAAGCATTCGGCGTAGTGACAGGTGTCGATACCTGAAAACCAGAACTAAATATTACACAGAATCTGACAAATATTTATCGGTCAAAAAATACGTCGAGTATTATATTACAAAAACACCTACAAAATAAAGAGAATAAGAGCAATTGAATCAATCGAGAAAAAATTATTCTAAACTGCTGTACGAGTATATGATTCATTTATTGTATGAATAAGCATCAGGAGGAACTAGAATTTCTCAACTACGTAAACAAAGTCAATGTATAACGAATCTAAACAGAACATTTTAACGCGTGCATTAGAATAGTAGGCAATTTTTTATAAGCATTGAAACCGAAATAAACACTTTCATGCATAACAAGAAAAATTACAGCAAATATCCCATTCAGAGTTCGGCCATATATAGTAACGAACATAAAAATATAACTAATGAAAATCTCAACTTTGTCATATTTTTCCATGTGAAATGTCAAGCAAAACAGGAATTAAACATTTACTGTATTAATTAGTATACATTTAAACTAGCATTGGACAAGCTGTTTTCGACGTAATGATGCCAATCCGGGTCGTCAACCGCATTCGTCATACGGGCGCGAGGTCCAGCTTCCCATTGTTGGTTGCCATATCACCAGGATGGTCAACCTTCCATCCGGCCTGCGCGATCATCCGGGCCTGCGCGTGGAGAGAGTAGCCTCTTCTCCGTGGAGGTCGGGCGACCTATCATAGTTGATCGGCGCTTCGCGCTGAGGGCGTTGTCTCGAGGGGATAACCCCTCCCCCTAAAACCATGTATGCACATGCGTTAACAAGTCAAAGATTTGCGTTAAAATTGTCTCATATATAAAGCTGATTCCCGAAGTCAGCTTTTTACCTTCTACATAGCAGACAGATGCTACCCTTAAGATGTGATTCAAGCTGCAAGTACTGTATCTATTTATGTTTGCCTACAATATATGAATGAGATATATACAGCGGGATAGATCTTAAAAATCTTTTGTCTGTCACAAAGACGTCTTCCGGAATAAATAAAAATATTCAATATTTTATGCGCCGTTCACAGAATAATGCGTACAGCGACTGGAAAATTTATGTTACAAACGATGCGTCGTCCGTACCTTGTTACAAACGATCGATCGTCCGTATGTCAGGTTATAGACGACAAGGCGTCTATAAATTTGGTTACAGACGATTCGTCGTCTGTAACAAATATTACAAACGACGAAGTGTTTGTAATATTTGCTACGGACGATCGGTTGTTTATAACAAAAGTTATAAACTATCGATCGTCCATAACAAATATTATAAGCGATGCGGTGTTTGTAATATTTGTTACGGACGATCGATCGTTTATAACAAATGTTATAAACACCTCGTCGTTTATAATATTTGTTATGGACGATCGATCATCTATAACTTTTGTTATAAACAATCGATCGTCTATAAACATATATTACAAACACCTCGTCGCTTGTAATTTTTGATACGGACGATCGGTCGTTCACTTACCCTTTAGTTCTCAAATTGACATTTGTCCGTGCGTGCATTGCAACGCGATGCAAAAGCCGAATTTATCGTGCAGTGGGCATTTGCGCAACCGTTCGCTCGCTTTATGAGATTCCTTAAAGAACCGAGCAACAGCTCATAGACAGGTTAGTGGTTATCGTACCAGGCTCGCACCAAAGCGAACCAGATTCAATCTGCCGCAGTAGCAGAAGTTTGCGAAATGCAAATTAGTTGAAGCAGAGGGTTAAGGAACTTCAAGAAGCGCGCGAATAACAACATTCGCCGCAAAACACTCGATTAGTGTGTCTTGTTGCAATGTACGTTATAAATATTTTTTGTGTTTTCAAATTATCCAATAATGATTTTGCACAGGATGAATGCAATCTCAATGTCATTGCGTAATCGGCAAATATAGAACACAACACATAATGTTTCAAAAGCGGTAGAAACACAACGGTCACACCTAAGCATTTAGTTAAACATAGCCGAACATTCTTTAAGGAATCTCACAAAGCGAGCGAACGGTGGCGGAAACGCCCACTGCACGATAAATTCGGCTTTTGCATCGCGTTGCAATGCACGCACGGACAAATGTCAATTTGAGAACTAAAGGGTAAGTGAACGACCGATCGTCCGTATCAAAAATTACAAGCGTCGAGGTGTTTGTAATATATGTGTATAGACGATCGATTGTTTATAACAAAAGTTATAAACGATCGATCGTCCATAACAAATATTATAAAGGACGAGGTGTTTATAACATTTGTTATAAACAACCGATCGTCCATAGTAAATATTACAAACACTTCGTCGTTTGTAATATTTGTTATTGACGATGAATCGTCTGTAACCAAATTTATAGAAGATCTGTCGTCTATAACCTGAAATACGGACGATCGATCGTTTGTAACAAGGTACGGACGACGCATCGTTTGTAACATAAATTTTCCAGTCGCTGTACGCATTATTCTGTGAACGGCGCATTAATATACAACAAATCGTTCAGCTGCGTAGTATTGGGTTGGGTATGATGCTATCGGTATCTTGGCGGTTTTGAAATCACACGACTTTAGGGTATTTTAGTCTTAACTTGGGGGAATTGAAATTTGTGACAACTTTCTTTTATCATTTAGATTGGATTCCACGTCTGCCAGTTTTATAATGTAAACGCAAAGTAAAACCCTTCAATGTTATTATGATTTTAAAAATTGTAAATGTGTATATATTTATGTGTGAGTGTCCATAAATACACTCTATCAGTACTATATGTTGGAGACACGTAGTAAAACAATAAAATTCCACTTTCTTCCAGACCTTCTTGCTAATAATGGTCTAAAACAAACATTATAAACCAATTCTTTCGATCTTTGCAACTCAAGTATGAATAATGCTAATTTGCACCGAGATAATACTTAAATTAAACAATTTATTGCGTGGTTTGTGTGATTTTAAAATGCCATCACATTTAAAACATGTCGCTGGAGTGGCGCTATTTACAGCCGTAAAATGGATTCGAAGACAAACTCAGCAATAATAAGCTTATCGTTTTCGTTGCTATTTTGGTGGTTTTGGTAAAAGGATCAATGAAACCATCACCATTGAGTTATAAAACCCAGCACAACTGTTATTCGTCATCGACCACACTTCCCCAAAAACTACAAACGGTAATCAATTATCGCACGTTTTAAGAAGTGCATGTGATTGGATTTTAGTTTGGTAAACGAATCAGCTGTTGCTGTTGTGCTAATGGTAGGAATAAAAACTATTGGC
Organism: Trileptium ribeirensis; assembly: GCA_030248225.1. Lineage (NCBI taxonomy): Eukaryota > Metazoa > Nematoda > Enoplea > Enoplida > Thoracostomopsidae > Trileptium > Trileptium ribeirensis. The sequence goes on from JASANE010007055.1 coordinate 26,961, forward strand.
CAAATACGAAGAAATGCTAAATACTTCATTAGTTACGCATCTATAACAGCGCTCCTCAGTAAAATCGTTTATATGAGTTTGCTAAAACCAGTAAAGCCTACGTATGAAGAGCAAAGTAGGATAAACCGATATTGAAACAAAATATTTCTGCCATCGTAAAATTTGAAATGTATATAGATTTATCAAAGAACGTCATGCAGCCCGTGAGTCCTTTGAAAAGCATAGCGTTTGTATTAGCACTTAGAGTTTGTAATTCAGAAGTATGTATTTGCGCCATACCTGCGCGATATTGCAATATAGCCGCTACTGCGCTAACGCATTTATGTTGTGTTTAAATTACAACATGGAATTTTTGTCCAAAGCCTGTGTAATACCGTTAACGATATATTGTACACAACACTAACACTGTATTCTAAGCAATTTTATATGGTGTTTCGGACACCATCATTACTTCGGCATGGTGTCATGGACAGAGGCTGGCAGTGATGAAAGTTTTTTGGCAAGTTGCCTAGTTATTTGTCCGCTGTAGTAAGCTTATACGTTGCAAGCTATATTTAAATTGTGGGGGCGCGCAGGTGAGCCTCAGCAATCTAAAACTGGGAGGGAGGACGGCTGCTGACCGCACGCCCACCACTCTAATGCCCAATCTCAACTAAAGGTATCAGCCACATAGCAGTCTCTAAAACGAAGCGGAAATTCCAATTATTGCGAAAGTCGAATCTGTATTGTCAATGTGGTATATATGTATGTATAGGGTATAGGTGGCTTAAATTAAATCCATGTAAACACTTCACAATTACGGCACGACTCGCCATGACAGGTTCCACTTTGCTCAAATGAAACTATTATATACAGCGCTAAATGGTATATTGCATCAAAGTTGAACAGCGTGTTAACCCTATTATCAAATACTCACAAGATGATTTGATATGGCGGAATTCTTGTTAGCTAAATGAGACTGTCATATAGCGGTTCGTTTTGATTCGTGTGCAGAAGTTAGTAAAACCTACAGTTAAATTTTAGTTTTGAGACATTTACACGGGTCATAGAGTTGTCTAACACTTACCATGCTTCAATTGTTAAATTTATTTGATTATTTTTTAATTTTGGACCAGAATTATTTCTTGTTGAAACTTTCAACAAATAATATTAAACTATCTTTTTCTTTGTAACTATCTATATATCAAAAAATATTTGCCCGCAATCATGTTTCTAATCGACAACTCAGATCAAACAGATATCAGACGTGGTATAAAATAATTTCCGCAAAAAAGTAATTATTGTTTGCTGACCTGCCAATACTACATCGCCGGGGTATTATCGCAATATTCTGGGTAAGAAAATTATAATTAAAAAAGTTTGTCACTTTCATTCATATCGGTTGTTTTTTGGATTCAGGAAATACTGAGAAACGTATTCCCGAACCCAACAAAGCGGTTGGTGTTTTTATTCATAATTAAGATCAACCGTATAACAATTAAAATTGTCTATATATGATTTTCTATCATAAAGACAGATCAATGCGGTTCGAATGATATATAAAAAATACATATATCGAGAAAATCTTGTCGAGTTCAAGAGACCATTCAGAACCCAGAAGATCTAAAAATATTTTCCGTAAAACCGGCCGAAATGAACATTTTCGGAACCATCTCGTCAAGTTGAGTCGAATGGTATCAAAATTATCGCTGTTTCTTCAAAATTTATCATTTTCGGTCTGGGGAGATAGTACAACGAAAAAGCTCATATATTTAATACATTAGTACAAAAAGCTGCAAATTGTAATTAAAACAAAGTGTATGCAGGCCAGAGTTGCAACCGGGTCAACAACGTGTGACCCGGTCGGACATGTTACCCGGTTGGAACTCTGGTGCAGACAACGCACGCACAAAAAGTGTACGTTCAAAAGCGTCAAGTGTACGAACCCAAAGAAGTAAACATTCACTTACCAAGTCTTCATACACTTTTTATCGTCTAGATATTATTACTCCAAAGTTTTAATCCTTTTATTCATTAAGTTATATTGTGTACAGTGTTGAACAAACTTTTCTCGCACCGATGAACTGAACTTGGATGGTTCGACTGGGAACCGAATACACTAGCCATCACGCTATTTGGTAGCTTTTGCTTAGTTTGTTAAGACATCTCGCAAAGTCAGCGAATAACAAAGCATGTGCAAAGTATATACATCGCAGGTCAAACTCAGTTAGCTCACACAATAATTACAACGTTATAGAATAATTATAACTGCGTATATTAGCAAACGTAGAACATGCAACGAATACAACATTAGCACAATAATTGGATTTCACATCACAAAAATTTACTGGACTATTAACTAGTCGGTAGTGGAACTACATTTGTGAGCGGAGCTTGAGCTGTGGCATTACGAATGGTACTCAATATTATGTTCTTGTAACTACATTGCATAGGGCTTTATCATTGGTAAAAATATTATATTTGAATTTTTCGACCCCAAAAAACCCTATAATGGTTTGATCGAAACGATTTCAATAAATAACACAAATATTGCAAAATTCTCCATTTTAGCTGCTTAAAATTAACTAATTACTAATTAACCACTCAAAATTTTTTAATCCCAAATATCAGGTGCACACTCTGACATGATAGGCCTTCAAACAAAAAAAGTTTTTTAAAATCCGTTCAGTGGTTCTTGAGATCCGCCGGACCGAACTAACGAACGAACGGACGAACATCGACCTTTTTACTCCCAGACAGAAAATAAAAACGATTCGCTCGGCTTCGCCGAGCTCCGCTCAATGAATTTGAAGCATAGGATTTGTTTCATGCGTAGGATATTCAATCCCAGTGTTTTTTCATATCACAGAAATTTCATGTACACTATTGATGGATATGAAGCATAGGGCTTGTTTGATTCCTAGGATATTTAATCCCAATCTTTTTCGCATATGGCCAACACATTGGTCAGAGTTTAAATATATTTTGCACATCGGAAATTTAATGTACGCTATCGATGAATTTGAAATATATAACTTGTCTGATCCCTAGGATATTCAATCCCATTCTTTTTCAGATATGGCGGACACAAATATATTTGGCATCACAAAAATTTACTGAGCGCTATTGATGGATTTGAAGATACAGACTTGATCCCTTGTACATTTTGGTCCAATTAATAGAAAATGATTTTCTTCTGAAAATTTCAAAGCTGCGCTTGAGACGTTGTTGGTCTTTTGAATGAAAATTACAACATGTAAACAAGATGTCTCTACGGAACTGATAACGAGACGCTTGTATTTATCAATCGTCGTGGTCTCATTGGCAACAGATGGTATGTATTCGCGCGTACTTGCCTATTGATTGTTATACTTGTAAATAACCGACTCAAACGACTTTAGTTTTTGGCCAACTAACTAACTAATTAAAATATTACTTGTCAAAATGTACGCGTAAGATGCGAGCGGCGCGTTTTAAATCCCAATGATGTTACATATTTGAATTTTAGAAAAAATCCTAAATTCAAAAATGCTCAAAATTGAATATTAAAGTAAAAACAACTGGCGGATAATATATTCATAGAAAAATATGGAAGAAATTGCAGTGACGAGTAGCCAAGCTGACTCGTGATGAAGGCACAAATACTGCACTTATCACACTTGCATAAAATATATACTTATTGTGGGCAGTGTGCTAACCACTGTGTGGGTCATCTCAGTGCGCAGGTGCCGAATCATCAGTTTATATCCTACGAGATGTACATGTAAACTTTTGATGTCTAGATTGGTCAATCAGCTACAACCACATTTCAGCTAATCGTTTACTCATAATTTTGTTCGGACCGTCACTTTCCAGCTCGATCGGGATTACGTCCACAGTTGTAGTTCTTTGACTTTGAGTGAAGAATCATATAATTTGCAGAAAAAAAGAAATGACTCAGCTGAAGTGCATATTTGAGAATAGGGAACCTGTCTTTGTAAAACATTGTTGCTGATGAGACAGTCGAATCAATAAATGAATCTTTTCGAATAAGATGCGACAGCCATTATATACTTGCCCCAAGTAACCGTGAGGGGCAGTACGTTATAACATTAGAAAAAATAACAGCTTAGAGCGAGGGGTTCGGATGGCGGTATCTTAGGCTTAGTGTATGTCTCATATAAGGACCTTAGCTTAGGCTAAGACTAAGGCTTAGTACATCGAGAACGGCATGGCATGAATTTTATTTTGGGGTTACTTTGGCCATGTACTTTTTAAAGGAATGCCTACCCTACCATGTACCTTTGGTAATAGTTACAGTGTCGCCACGGAGGACACTGGGGCCGTACCTCCACCCCCTCCCTGTTTACACTGTAATAAATTTTTTAACATGATATATTCAGATTTCTACGTTGAATTGGTCCCCAAAATGAGCCGAGTGAATGCCCCCAGTTGAAATTTTCTGTCAATGCCCTGTGCTAATAGATTACATACGTACGACTGTCACGTGCAGCAAGCGAGCGAGTGATTAATAAGAAAAAACCTCCGATTACAAACAGCGATTGAGAATTTTTACTAAAGTTATTTTAATCTTTAAACCAAAAAGACTAAATTTTCCGAATTATTTAATCCAAATTGTGATTTTTAAAAAATGTCAAGGTCGCTGGATGAACAATTTTAATTTTATGAGTGAAATAGAAATTGCGCGAAACACAGTTGTTGAATTATTTATTTATTTATATAAATAGTAGCATTTCAAGTAACAGTGGCTGAGTTGCAGAGACATTAGTTATAAGTGACAATTTATTCATTTCCGTTGGCCATCGATGCAATGTAAAACTATAACTGTAGAAACCTTCGAAATAGCTAGTCCTTTTTAGTGTCAATGGTACAAATAGAAAAATGTCCAGCTAAGTAAAATAATACCACCTCTACAATGCATTGCAACAACCCTGGCCATGTACATAACTCACAGTTTTGTGGATCAAAAAGTAAACGTAAAGTAAGTGTAAAACTGTAAGTAAAACTATAACTGTAAAAACCTTCGAAATAGCTAGTCCTTTTTAGTGTCAATGTTACAAATAGAAAAATGTCCAGCTAAGTAAAATAATACCACCTCTACAATGCATTGCAACAACCCTGGCCATGTACATAACTCACAGTTTTGTGGATCAAAAAGTAAACGTAAAGTAAGTGTAAAACTGTAAGTAAAACTATAACTGTAGAAACCTTCGAAATAGCTAGTCCTTTTTAGTGTCAATGGTACAAATAGAAAAATGTCCAGCTAAGTAAAATAATACCACCTCTACAATGCATTGCAACAACCTTGGCCATGTACATAACTCACAATTTTGTGGATCAAAAAGAAAACGTAAAGTAAGTGTAAAACTGTAAGTAAAACTACAACTGTAGAAACCTTCGAAATAGCTAGTCCTTTTTAGTGTCATTGGTACAAATAGAAAAATGTCCAGCTAAGTAAAATAATACCACCTCTACAATGCATTGCAACAACCTTGGCCATGTACATAACTCACAATTTTGTGGATCAAAAAGAAAACGTAAAGTAAGTGTAAAACTGTAAGTAAAACTACAACTGTAGAAACCTTCGAAATAGCTAGTCCTTTTTAGTGTCAATGTTACAAATAGAAAAATGTCCAGCTAAGTAAAATAATACCACCTCTACAATGCATTGCAACAACCCTGGCCATCTACATAACTCACAGTTTTGTGGATCAAAAAGTAAACGTAAGGTAAGTGTAAAACTGTAAGTAAAACTATAACTGTAGAAACCTTCGAAATAGCTAGTCCTTTTTAGTGTCAATGGTACAAATAGAAAAATGTCCAGCTAAGTAAAATAATACCACCTCTACAATGCATTGCAACAACCTTGGCCATGTACATAACTCACAGTTTTGTGGATCAAAAAGTAAACGTAAAGTAAGTGTAAAACTGTAAGTAAAACTATAACTGTAGAAACCTTCGAAATAGCTAGTCCTTTTTAGTGTCAATGGTACAAATAGAAAAATGTCCAGCTAAGTAAAATAATACCACCTCTACAATGCATTGCAACAACCCTGGCCATCTACATAACTCACAGTTTTGTGGACCAAAAAGTAAACGTAAAGTAAGTGTAAAACTGTAAGTAAAACTACAACTGTAGAAACCTTCGAAATAGCTAGTCCTTTTTAGTGTCATTGGTACAAATAGAAAAATGTCCAGCTAAGTAAAATAATACCACCTCTACAATGCATTGCAACAACCCTGGCCATGTACATAACTCACAGTTTTGTGGATCAAAAAGAAAACGTAAAGTAAGTGTAAAACTGTAAGTAAAACTACAACTGTAGAAACCTTCGAAATATCTAGCCTTTTTAGTGTCATTGGTACAAATAGGAAAATAAGACCAGGTAAGTAAAATAAGACCATCTCTACCATGCATTGCACTAACCCTGGCCATGTACTTAACTCACAATTTTGTGGAGCGAGAAGAAAACGTAAAAGTAGTAAGTGCTTAACCGATGTAATTGCGGATGCCCTAACGGTTCGAATTAGTTACAATATAAGTACTCTCTCACTCAATTTGTCTACTATACGCGAATAAATTGAATAAGATCGGAGACAACGTTGATCATGCCCTCTACAAACATACACTGAAGAAAAAATTGTCCTACTTGAATATACTAGGACAATAAATGAGATCGTGGCTTGTCGAACCTGGTCGAATCAGTTATAATGTAGCTACTCTCTCTCTCTTTCAGCCGTAAGCGAGCAAATTGGATAAGATCGGAGACAACGTGCCCTCTACAAAAATACACCAAAGAAGAAAAACTGTCTTACTTGAATATACTACAACAATAAATGAGATCGTGGCTTGGCGAACCCGAAAATCAATTGATGGCGGTAGTTTAAGATGATAAAGAAAATGATCGAGAAAGTCGATTGGTGACACTGCAGGAACGTGCCATTTAACACGACCGAGTAATAGCAGTTCCCAAGCCTGAAACAATAATTGTGAGCATAATAATAGGTCATCCACTCTAAAGCTGAGAGGGAGGATAAACAATTTCTGGTGCCACATTAGAACCCACTAATTTCAAAGTTTGTGGGTGTTACAAAATTAGATGCACCAAGTAATTTTCTGAGTGCTGAAAGTAATTACCCCGTAATTTGAAAATTTGTGGTGTTAAAATGTGCACGCGCCCAATAATTTTGCAGCTGCAATTAAGACCGATTAATTTTTAATTTTTGGGGCAAATTTTATCCCCTTCTTTCAGTTTTTAAGTGAACTATCTATAACAATGTATGTACCCATACAAATTTTTAAGTAGAATGACAAAGACAGACAGGGGCGTGGCTAGAAAATTTTACCCTTGGGTGGCATCGACATTGCCGGAATCAACTCAAAACACTAATCTCGCGGTATAGTTACCCCGACTCGCTTCCGCCGTAATAAAATTTTACGATTTTTAACTTAGCTGTAAGTAATGGCGTAAATTGGTCTACAGGTATCAGTGTTGCTGAATTTGATAACAGGAATTGTATCTGAAGGCGCAACCAAAATGGCACACGGTTGGAACTTACAAAATAAATAATGCTCAACATTTTATTTTTTTCTCGTAGATACTGCTAAATTATACATTTTCTGTCTTTCTGATCATTGAAATAATCAATAAAAGTCGTATGATTTCGAACTGTAAATTCCCACAATGTTAATTATAAATATAGCTGTTATATTTCTGCCACGTTGAGGCTTAGAAGTCGATTCAGACACTAAAAACCATTTCATCATTTGTCGATTCCTTAGTCAACGCTTGTGGTTTTTCCGGTGTACCATTACGACGAAAATGTTTTCCATCCTGCATTCTTACCTAATCTGGATCATACTACATGTAAATATCTCTCACCAACAGTATAAAGCATAGAGTGAATGATTCGGCGCATCATATATAAACATCCAAGCAATAGTTGGTTAAAACCTGTAATGTTTTACCGGAATAATTATAGTCCAGTGGCAAAATAACCAGAGTCGAACGCTGTAAAATATATATTCTAGCTAGCATAACAAACAAAAACCAAGAAAAAATTTCCGAATTTAAAATCATCTCCGCTTACCACTAACTGTGATTTGGTTATTGAGCAATCGGTGTATTCGATTAAACGCTGAGCAGAAATTGGTTGGACTTTATGATGTTTACTAGCGACAAACAGGCAAGCACTTGCAAGGAGCTGAAAGTTTTGACAATGGACAGCCTCGACACTGAGAAAGCGATCCATCAGATTAACGGCTAACGGAAATACGTTAGCGGTTGAATTATCTTCGTCACAAACCTGAAAATTTTGTTGGAATACAATATAGGTTCAAAATTTATATATATATATACGTATAAAATATATATGCCAACATCACAGAGTAGGCAAGAATGGTCATCTTTGAATTCAGAATTACAAGGTTAACACATACATTTTATTTTGCTATTACCTAGAATATAACCCAAAGGTACTACAAATCTTATTTAAGTACAAAATTATTAGCATGGCTTATTTGAATTATTAACAAGTGTGTAGAACAAAGCATCCTCACTATAATATTATAGGCGAGAAATGTGTTTGAAATGGCGTGCCTAACATACTTTTTGAACATAAACTACTAATGTTTATGTAAGAACACATAGAAAGACCTCGCTGAAAACGGTAGTTTGAACGTCATTACTTGCTAATGGTTACGACTATTGAAAAAGACAAACTTAAAAAACATATGCACAGTGTACATATATATAAACATTAATAATTATACGTAGCTAAGCTTAATAACAGGTGAAGCAAAAATGGCGTGCACACAAGGGATTATACAACATAAGTCCCTGTTTTTTTAAAAACATTTGAAAAATTGAAAATTACTGAAAAACCGGACGGTTTGTCAAAAACTCAACTCATGTACTGTTTTGAATCCACCAACTGTACCAATCTAGCCTATTAATTACTTACGTATTACCTACTTTTAAACAATAATTAACCACGTATCAGTATTGAGTCTAACTCCGTATTAGCTGCTTTTAGAGAATAATTTAACACATATCAGTATTGAGTCTAACTCCGTATTAGCTGCTTTTAAAGAATAATTTACCACATATCAGTATTGAGTCTAACTCCGTATTAGCTGCTTTTAAAGAAAAATTTACCACATATCAGTATTGAGTCTAACTCCGTATTAGCTGCTTTTAAAGAATAATTTACCACATATCAGTAATGAGTCAGTAATCACTCTGTTCTTTGGCTTTATTCATCTAGGATCTGACCTATGAGCCTTTCAAAATTACTATGGATTATCTCTATGTGTGGTTAGATTTGATTAGACTTATATATAGTCAGAATATCATAAAATAAAACTAATGTTTAGCAAACTCAAAAATTATATCCTTATTTTTATTGGTAATCAAACTATGTCTCGAAAAAATGATTATCAAATTACTAAAATATCTTTAACGTAGTCCATTTTGTTCGCTGTGCAAACTAAAAAACATGATCGAAAAATATATAATCCAATGATCCCTTACGTCAGCCATCCATTCGACAACAATTTTCCGCATCCGTGAATTGATCTCGGTTTGGATTCCGTTAAAATACTCCGGCCACGGTAATGTATGGATTTCGGTTCGCAATAATTGTTGAAGGACGTTTCGATTTTTCAATAAACGATGATCGGAAGTCGATGGCACCTCGGTGACATGCGGCCGACATGGTTCTGGAATCGCCAACTTTGGCTGCGCCGGGCTGGCAAATAAATGTTTGAAACTATAACGCTCATGTGTCGGACTCTGAGCTGGAATCTTTTCATATGACGACTTTCCAGCTACAATCAATCCGTTTGTTGACGCCATTACTACACCTGGCAGCAAACAATTCTGCTGAGATAAAATTCGCAACGTTCCGGTCGAAATGTTAGCAGGTCCACCAGGTCGAGCGGTTACGGTTGGCCTGGATCGCTGCAGACGTTTTATAGGATGACGTCGCAGCACAACAGCGGGTCCGCTCGGAGGCCTCGAGATTCGAATGCTTGGCTTCCGTTTTAGCTCCAGTGTGGTGTTGTTTGACGGAAGACCGTTGAAATACTTGGAACGACGCTGGAACCAGTTAAAGCCTTGGTATCGTTTAAAAACAGATAATGATTCCGAATAATACAAAAACAATTAAACAGTGAAAACTGAAATGAAAGAACATCAATAATATGTATGAACGATTCGCAATAAGATAATTACGAAGGTCGACGGTTGCAAACTATGTTTTTTAATCAAGTAATAGAGAAAAGTCACTGCTCACTGTGCGTTTAGAAGTTACCCTAAAATAGCAGCCAAATTCGGTAGAGGTCAGATTTGGTAAAAAGCTGTGAACTGGCAATAGGCTTAGTCAACAGTAAACGACTGATTGCCATATTTAATAATGCATTAGTAGCTGTTTTTGTCGCATCAGAAGGTAATATTCCAACCGGAACGGAAGCAACATCCTCAGCTTTCTATTTTAGTGTAGCTACGTTACTGGGCAACAATGTCTGAGTATTGTTTCACTCCAAATACGGCATAGGGTATCTTTGTAACAGCCGTAATAGGCTTAGTCAACAGTAAACGACTGATTGCCATATTTAATAATACATTAGTAGCTGTTTTGTCGCATCAGAAGGTTATGTTCCAACTGGAACGGAAGCGACATCCTCAGCTTTCTATTTTAGTGTAGCTACGTTACTGGGCAACAATGTCTGAGTATTGTTTCACTCCAAATACGGCATAGGGTATCTTTGTAACAGCCGTCAAGCTGTAACATTGTTTTCGATTTTATCAAACTGTACACTAAATATGTCGGGAATGCACAGTAATAACCGTTTCGCGGCTTCAACTGATGCATTCCATGACACAGACAGCCGAAGTTCGAACAGGTGGCGAAAATCCTGCTCGGAGAATGTCGCAGTTCCGCCTGACAGCCGTAAACGCGACAATAATATTTTCGAAATTACTATATATAGCAGTTTACCATAAAGAAGTGTTAAGTATTGAAACTTACAGTGTTCTAGTATAAACTACATCATAAAATATGAGCTTTACTATTTTTGAAAAGATTCGAATTTCACAAAATTTTAGTATTAAAAAGATGGACAAAGCGTTCAGTGGCCCTGCTACGATAGGTTTAAACTTCCTGTAAATTTTTGAAAATAATGATCCACTTTGCTAGTAATATGGATAGTGTACTGAGATGCATAGTATAATATGAAATGAAACGTACAAATTAACATGCTAAATCAAACTGCTGTCTATACATGTCTCGGCCGTGGCAACAACCCAGCCTACCGCCTCTAGGCGGACCTTGGCCTTGGGCCTCATGTCTGATGCAAAGAAAACGAAAATTTATTTCGCCGGGATACCTCCGCTGTGAAATCCTGGATCCGCAACGGAGACTAGTGAATACTATAAAAGAAAATAATCTAGAATCAGGGTATATATATCATTTTTAAGTTTAATAAACGTTAGATTGCTAGAAAGTTACAAAATGTAAAATGTATTGCTTGAAACGAAATATATAATATTAAAAGTTTTAAACCATTTTGCATTGAAATACGATGCGCTACGAAACACAGCTATGTAACAGCAACAATAAATTAGCGGCACAATACAAAGCTTGTAAAATCTATTACCGCTGCAATAGCAACTTTATTGACCTCGGCGAAATGGTGACTTATTTTACTACTAGACTCTATTGTGATGTAATACAAACAGCAGGCAAACTCATAAAACTTTATCTCAAAACAACCACGGCCTGTTTGAAGATATCCTAGAGCGTCCTGCTATAGATGCCGATAACAGAAACATCAAATAATTGAAGTTTTATAGTTATAAAAAAACTGAATACATATAGTAGTAGCATTGGAACGTCGTTTAATTATTCTAGGGTACCAATACCAAAATTAGTGTGGGTCAATTCGTATACGTAGCAATTTAAATTCGTAATCGCCAGCAATTTAAATCTGGAGGTCCCAGGACCCGCCATTCTAATGCCTTAATATACAGATGCGATACTTGTGGTAAAATTATGTAATGAAGTCCAACTCAGTATATTCCATGATAAGACATTGTCAGTATTTTTATGCAGCCGAGAAGTAATACAAAATTGATGGCTTTAACGCAAAACTATCGCATTCTATGGCTCAACTAATCTTCAAAATTTTGACTTGCAACCTTATTTTGGATTGATATTGCAACCTCATTTTATTTTTCAAGGATTTTAAGATCCGCTATTTCGGAAAGTGTTTGAGACATACTACCTTTTAGGAAAATTTCTTTCCAATGTATGGTTCAACTAATGTTCAAAATAATAACTTGCAACCATCTTTAGGAATGATTTTGCACCCTTATTTTATTTTTCAAGGATTTTAAGATCCGCTCTTTCGGAAAGTGTTTGAGACATACTACCTTTAAGAAAAAATTTCTTTGTAATGTATGGTTCAACTAATGTTCAAAATAATAACTTGCAACCATATTTTGGAATGATTTTGCAACCTTATTTTATTTTGCAAGGACTTTAAGATCCGCGCTTTCGGAAAATGTTTGAGACATACTACCTTTTAGGAAAAATTTCTTTGTAATGTATGGTTTAACTAATGTGCAAGATAACTTACAATCATATTTTAGAATGATTTTGCAACCTTATTTTATTTTGCAAGGACTTTAAGATCCGCTCTTTCGGAAAGTGTTTGAGACATACTACCTTTTAGGAAAAATGTCTTTGTAATGTATGGTTCAACTGATGTTCAAAATAGTAACTTGCAACCATATCTTGGAATGATTTTGCAACCTTATTATATTTTTTAAGGATTTTAAAATCCGCTCTTCCGGAAAGTGTTTGAAACATGCTACCTTTTAGGAAAAAAAATTTTTGTAATGTATAGTTCAATTGATGTTCAAAATAACTTGCAACCATATTTTGGAATGATTTTGCAACCATCTTTTATTTTGCAAGGACTTTAAGATCTTCTCTTTCGGAAAATATTTGAGACATCCTATCTTTTACGAAAAATTTCTTTGTAATGGATGGTTCAACTAATGTTCAAAATAATAACTTGCAACCATATTTTGGAATGATCCAAGGACTTTAAGATAATAATAATAATAGCAACATTTATATAGCGCCCTTTTCGCCGAAGCGTTGCAAAAGCGGTGAAACAACAAATAGGAAAATGACATATATAGAAAACAATGTAAACAATGAGGGCGCGTAGGTTATTTTGTTCCTCCGGCCCAGTCAACATAGCTATATACACGGTAGAACTATAAATTCATAATTCTGTCAACGTAAATCAGGGAATAAAAACGTTTTTAGCCGGGATTTGATGTAGAAATTATTACTAAGCTCAGAAAGAGGCAGATTATTTCATTCATATATAATAATACGTGTTGAAAATTTATGTGTTAACGATACTGTTTTAAAGTTTCTTTTCCGCAGTTTCAAATGATGCCACCAATGACGTCTTATAATGGTATTTCGAAAACTTAGTCAGTATAACAATTTATTTCACTGTATGGGAATTTAAAACCATAGTACGATCTTTTATCAAGCGGTGTGTTTCAAAACGTTGTATACCTAGGCAGCTTGTTCTTTGTGCATAACCAGCGTAAGAAAGTTTGGCTCCTGCAAATGTTTTTCTGGTACAAAAACTTCAGGGCTTTTTCGATTAAAGTCAATTTGTGCCAAGAATACTAGCGACCAGACACGCAAACGCTTATTCCAAAATTTGATCAATAATAACTGACATAGGCACGCATGAATTTATCAATATCAGTAGTGCTGAATCATTTAAATAACACAGAACAAATTTTATAAGCCTTACACGCAATATCTTTATTATGAGCAGTAAGGTTCAGGTTTTGATACTGTGATACCATTGATCTTTGCGGCGCTTAGTGTCAGAAACGGCTTATTTCCATGTAATATTAGATCCTGGGGTTTTTGCGGGACCTAAATGAAGTAATTTACACTTGGGCGAAACAAACCGAAAGTTGCCAAATTCTTCAGCTAGAAACAATATTGTTTATAGCAAGCCTGGAAAACTTTATTTAGTTTGCGGCAACTTCATTAGCTGCCTCTAGATCGGCGAATTAAATACAAGATGCTGATGCTCATTTATAATACTTTAAGCTCAAACACCTTACTCAAGCTCCCATCTCAAATACCATCTTACATTGTTAACCGATGTAACAAGAAAGAATAGTTTTTGTTATCTGGGACCCTCGGAATGGAAGAAGTTGCCAAGTCGAAATCCGAACCTTGATTTAGCTCAGTTCAAACCTAAGCTGATAACTCATGTGTTTCTGGCTGCATGAATATAAATTATTTATAACATCACATCTTTATCTGGCATTTATTATCCTACTCTTTTGTCACGGTTCGGCGAAAAAGGCGCGATACAAATGTTTTATTATTATTATTTTGGATAGGTCCAAACTAAGGGTGCGACGCTGACAGTCCCAACCTGTTTCCAATCGTTTCTGCATCAATTATAGATGACGATTAATATATCGCTATTTTGTTACATTGCTAGGCGTGAGGATTTCGTATTCCAGTCTTGTTTTTTTTTCAAATAACGGTAACCAAAGTCCAATTTAACGGAAGTCGGAAAATCATCATATGAAACTCTTACTATATCCCGCTTAGTTAAGCGGCATATCATAAACATATAAGTAAAGGGTTCGTAGAAAATCAAAATAAGTTTAGAAAATTTATTATTAAAACCTAGAAAAGTTAATTTTTCGATGTGACCTCAGGACAAACTTTTACGAAGGACACCAAAATATCGGCAGACGTGAAGGTTACTAACAAAAACTGATGAATTTGAACAGCTGTTATCCGATTCTCTAAGAGATGTAGCAACACTGCGCCAACTCAAACTATACGTATTCTACCCACACTGCCTACCAACATACCAACCTCACAAATGCTGCAAGATTCTCCGTTATTCTTTGAAGCGCACATATGTCATATTTAACTTTAATAGAAGGAATTAATAACCACATTTCCGACAGCCTCCAACGGTGTATATAGAAGATTAATGTAAAAATTAAAAATTTCAAGAACTAAAAGTATAATTCTGCCCCGCATAATCAGCAGTTTCCTGCACTTATCATTAACAAAAAATTAATTATCATTGTATCTATAATAATATATAGCTGAATCTTTGGAATGTCTTGAATGATTTAACCACGTTGGTTAGCAAAAGTTGACCTTTGAGAATAAATTAATTAGAAGAAAACAGTTTGGGTAGATCATCAATTTATGTGGATGCATTAAATTTTGGTGGCAAAATTCGAAAAAATACCGTTCGTCAACAGATAAATAGCCTCTTACAACATATGTCGTCTCGAGAACTGGAACCACTTTATGTACAAATATATAAAGGTATTAAAACAATATTTCTTGAGATGTCGTGATCATGGAACTTGTTAAATGGACACTCTATCTAAAGACACTATATACATTCAGTATACATACATATACCCTATACACACATATATATTCACAATTTCATTTTCATGTATATATAGGTAACACATGTTATATCTACATACACCATAGATGCGCATAGGTGGAAAGGTAGAGAGATTTATAGTTTTGACCCCCAACGCAGGGTTTTCTCGTACTGAAGTCTCATCACCCCTCCCCCTCCGCGATCCCACGTTATGTGAAAAAATTATGAGAAATTTGGCAAACAATATTCAAAAATTTTCCCATGGCTTGCACTTGCCTACGACCCCACGTAACCATCGCACCCCGTAGCATGTGACTCCCCCTAGCCGACAAATTATACTTATGTATGATACAAAAATATATATACAATGTTATTTTTTTGTATCAGTTATTTTGCAGAATCACTTCTAAAAGGATTTATGTTTGATGTATATACTACACTGAAACTCTTGTAACCCTGGTCCCGCTATAAGAAGTCGAAAGAACGTTATTATTAGAGTTTAGGAACCAGTAAAAAACAGCATGGGAATAGTATGATAGGCCTTCTGACATAACAGCGAATGTATAGTTTGAGCATATGAGACACTGACAATCATACGTTTTTGGATGAGTGTTTATATTTAGTTCGTGGTTTATTATACGACAAACTAGCTGTAGATTTGTAGAGCCTATATGGAGAAGTGTATATTTAGCATATGATAGGTTGAAATTCGTTAACCCATGAATCAACATAACTAAATGCTCGCCTAAGTTTACCGACGCCGATATGTGGATCTGTTTTTTTCAGCTTAACATAAAATTTTACAACATCATCATATAAGTTGCAATGTACATTATTTAACTTTGTAACGAAATCATTGATATACATAAAAACAAAGTAGGACCAAAAACACTGCCCTGGAGAACACCTAAAGTTCATTTCCATTCCTCAAAAAAGCAATGATTAATATTTTTATATATAGAATTTGCGATCAGCTAAGAAAGCTCAAAGAAACCATAGCGGTTCACTTCTTATGCCGTATTTACATACCTTTAGATGTAGCTTTTTGTGCGGAACCGTATCGAACGTTTTTACAAAATTTAGGTAAACCACAGCGACTTAGGTCTCTTCATCTATTGCACTGCACCAATCTTTCATGCACTGAAGCAACTGAGTGAAAGTTGATTAGATTAAAGCAAATCCATCTTCATTTGGAGTTATACTGTTATGCTGAGCAAGAACCAAAATTATATCATTTTAAGGCACATTCCATGATCTTACAACAATTGGATACCAATGTTATTGGGCGATAATTGATGGGATTAGACGAATCTCCTTTTCTGTATACTAGCACTAAGTGGGCTGAAAGCCCCTGTTTGGACAGAGTAGCAGTAATAAATGACTGTTCGGAAAGATCCGTCAGCGGAAAACGAAGTGAATTTTTCAGATTTTTTAAGAAGAATGCTAGTAATCCATCTGAAGAAAGGCTTATTTCTTAATACGTATATTAGCTTACTCACGTATATGTGTGCAGTTTGTGGCGAAAATTGGTGTTTTTAACCCCATTGCATTCAGGAAGAAGAATAAAGAGTGCTTGCTGGTGCGTCGCAACAGATTAACAATATTCTATATAATATTTCATTGTCCTCGGACGTTAAACACATGCGCTGAAATGTCTGCGAATACACGCAATCCTCAGCCGAACAAAGCCACGTCTCCAAAGGCACACCGCTGAGCCAGCAATCCAAAGAACCCCCAACGCAACAAGGATCACACCGCTTGTCAAAGGCTAATGCGCTGTAAACAACCTCGACCGCCGCTGAATTGTGCGTCGAACGCAATGACGAAGGCGGCAACGATCGTTTCGAATGCGACCTTTGCGGAGGATGGATCCATTTCTCCTGCAGCTGCATCAGCAAAAACGATGCTCGTTGTCGTTACTACGAACTGGCGCACGTCCTCATAGTATGCACCAAGTGTGCTGACTTCGCTCGGAATCAGCGCGCTGGTCTAACATCACAGCAACAAGAGCCTAGCCATAATGAAAATCACAAACATTTTGAACGCCTTGGAAAAATCGAAGCTAAAATTTCATCGATATCTACAAACATAGACAAACTGGCGACAGCAGTTGCCGAATCACCAGCCGCTTTTGACAGCCTAAAACAATCTGCCCAAATTGCAGCATCAAATAATAACCCCGGAGAATCCAACAATGAGTGCGCCGCAACAGACGTGCAGAATATCTGAGTACATATTGTACAAAAAATGCAGGACCTTCCGGTCGTGTCATATACTCATCATCTACGCTGGATGACAAATAACCGCGCAAACGAAGATGTGTAATAATCAAGGGACTGCCTTAAAAAGGATAAGATTTGATGGATGCTAACAACGTTTGCAAGAAACTGGATCCGTCAATTCAGATCCAAGAAGTATTTTGAATGGGTGTTTACAAACAACCAGACAATCAAACTAGAAATCGAGGTCCTCTACTGTTAAAGGCTCTCATCATCTGGTGTTGCCCAGTCCCTTTTCAGAACGCATGAAAACTGAAATCGATAACAGGCATGGGGCAAGTATTCATGCGCCGATCTATGTTCGATACCGAGCGAAAGCAGCAGGCAGCACTGCGAAACCAGGCTTATAAACTGAACATGAAACTTCGAGATAACACACAAAACAGAACGCGTTATGTTGTCGCTAAAGAAAAGTTAGTCGCGTTCAAAAACTGCTTACGGACTGAAGTAGGCAGTCTTACCGGGGCAGGCATATATGCCTCGTTAGCTTATGAATGTGCAGAAACTAATGGAAAACTACTGTCGGTACAGTTAAACTTTTAGGCGGGGTACATTCAAACATGCCAACTTAAACTATGTCAAATGTAAATATTTGTACGCGCGAAGCCTCTGCCACAAATTAACGAAACTGGACACTTTACTTGAATCAGAATCTTTTTCAATAATCTGTATATCCGTGACATGGCTACACGAAAATGTACCAGATGGAATATTATGTAATTCAACACAATGTGGTATGTATATGAGATAGGTCATCGCGACGAGTACCAGTTACCATCTTTCTATCAGAACAGTTAAATTTTAGCCAAATTTTAAATAAATATATATTGTTGGTTGGGCAATCGAAAAGTGTCTTCGGAATATCGCTGTGTAACCAAGTTTCTGTAATGACTGCAATAGAATATGAGCCAGAATGTGAATATATTCTCAAGTTGTAGTCTTTTTGTGATGTAGTAAGCCCTTTGCTTTCAAATATTTACACTTAATTAGATTTTTGTTTATTTGCGGATCTCCGGATACATGCGTTGGCTTTGCCATTATCTTATTATATCTTATTTTTAAAATAGTATTTTCTTCCTTAAAAATCAGAATTAATCTTTTGTTACTCTATGTTTTAAACGAGTATAGACGACCTTGCTACTTTTAAACTTTAGCTTATTAACTTATCGTTTGTCCTAAAATTGCCATATATTCACTTTGTGATTATATTATTACCAGTACAGTAGAACTCGGCAAGCTATTGCCTAAGTTTCGAGCTCGCAATGACGGTCTTAACGCATGATGCAAACCTCATTACGCGGACCTTCCGGACATCGGTATGCTGCTTGTTAATGCTTTTGTTGTCTTTGCTATTATTATTTATTTAGTCATACTGGCATACTGGCCAACGCGTTTTCGTCAGTATTCAATGAAAATTGCGGACAACTATCCGTAAACCAACATGTCTCAGCCCCAAACGGTACTGTAACATGGGTTGCTTTTTCTCCACAACTTGTGCACAAATTTATGGGACGCCTTAAGCCAAAACATAGCCATTCACCAGATGGATACACACAGATCTTGCTCAAGAAACTTCGTGATTCGCTTTGCTTTCCTCTAGCACATATACTCGAGCAATCTTTTGCAAACGGTTGTTTGCCGAAGTCTTGGATTCCCGCTGACGTTATTCCCGTATTCAAAAAAGGCGACTCCTCCATTGCATTGAACTACAGGCCAATATCATTGCTCTCTACCTGTCGTAAAATAATGGAATCTATTATACATGACAGTCTCTTGTCACTTTTGCGTTGTAATAATATGATTTGTCAGAATCAACATGGATTTATCTCAAAGAAATCAACCTGTACCCAGCTACTTGAGGCAGTAAATGATTGGACAAATGCTCTGGGCATCGAAAAATCTGTTGATATTGCGTACATACAAAAGCTTTTGACACCGTCTCACACGCCAAGCTGCTCCAAAAACTTTTGGCTCTAGGAGTAGGTGGAGCCCTATTTCAATGGATTAAAGCATTTCTTCATGACAGAACATTCAAAGTAAACCTGAACAACACTTTTTCAAAAAGCTATAAAGTAACTTCTGGCGTACCCCAAGGTAGCATTCTCGGACCCCTCTTGTTTCTCGTATATATTGACGATCTTCATCTTTGTTTGGAACACGTAAAATGTAAATTGTTTGCTGATGACGTTAAATTGCATATAAATATTGCAAATAGCGCCGATAATACTGCCACTGCGTATCTTCGAAATGCGCTCAACTCTTTAGTAACTTGGGCAGATACGTGGCAACTCTCTATTTCTGTCCCTAATTGTAATATTTTGCACTTGGGCAAAAATAACCCGTTACAACATTGAAAGATCTGCAAAAGCTTTGCAACAGCAAGTTTGTCACAAAGTGCATACACTAAATAAATATCACCATTAATACACCTTACCCTCAGCGCTGGAGTAGTTAGTTCTATATAAAATCTTGAGAAATAATTGCCTACCTTGATACGGATAGTTACGTTCATGTTACCTCATACGATTTGCACGCTTATTATATCGAGTGTTCATATTGCATTCGAAAAAATTTATTCAAACAGTTGCAACAAATTTATCGGTCAGAATAGGATGGTGCGGCGTGAAAAATAAAAGTAAATAACACAGAGTACGAAAATCGCAGAATTTGGTCGTACCTGATCGTATGCAACGGCACCTCAAACCAGATGAGACGCTGCGTGAACACAGAAGTAAAAACGAGATGAATATACATATCGAGCTTTAAGCCCAAGACGCCGAAACAACCCAAATTGTGCATCACTTTGCGTACAATATCACGTCAAATTCCTGTGGTAAATCAATCTATCTAATGACAAAAACACCCGTATTATCCAATGTTTGTGCCCAATGGTTTACAAACAAACAATATTTATTCGGCACCTAACTATGTACATGCGGCAATTACATTTACCGCAGTATTCTGCTTTTAAAACGCGTTCATACGGCATTAAGTTTCCTCTTAAGATACTATTGGCATATTCCGGCTTACTAACGTTCGCAGAGACACTGCAGTACGAAGTACATCAATATTGTATAAAAGCAATTCATAAAGATAAATATGTAAGCATGTAGGTTTTAACCCAATTGCATTCAGTGGGACATTGCCTACTGGGTGCTTATTTCAGGTTGAAAAATAAACAAAAGTCCGTACTGGTGCGTTGCACCAGATCCCAACGTTTATAACACCGTCAACAAAAATATATATTCATATAATAATAATTCACTCTCCACCCGTTCGACGTCGAAATGCGACCTCGGTTAACGACATCGCCACAGAAAAAGCACCTGACGCAGCTGTATTGCAATGCGTTGATTGCCACACGGATGCTGGCGATGACTGCCTAGCATGTGATGAATGTGATGGGTAGATCCATTATCGCTGTGCAAAGATCCAGCCAGCCTTGCAAATAGCATCGATGGGCATGACCGCATCCTTGTCCTTTGGGAAAAATATCTAACACTCAGTCGCAAAAGCCGGGCAAATAGATTATCACCTCACGCAACTGAGGGAACTAAACAAACAAACGTGTCGTCGAACAATCAACTAAATGACGGCCCCAGCCTCGAGCTCCTCCTAAAACTGAAGGAGAATGTTTCCGCCCTTTCCAGCGCCTTCCAAGCCACGGCCAGCGCCGTAAATGCTCTTTCTGCTGCTGCCCCGGCGACTCACGTTTCCAGCAATACAATGCCTGCTCAAAGCCCTCCGCCGGCTCTGGTGGACCCGTTGTATATACACCAAATATAAGTGAAGACGAGGCTAAACGACGCCGATGTCTTGTGCTCAGTGATCTACCCGAAACAAGAAACTACCTTGAGCAAGCACCAAAGATCGTGCATCTGCTGGATCCATCCGCAACTATCGAGCAGGTGTTTCGGATAGGCTTACTTCATCCGCCTTCTCGACATGATAATTCTAACCAGCGTTCTCCTCGTGGTCCTCGTCTACTCAAACTTCGTATGGCTGCATCGTCCGTCGTTAACTCCGTCTTAAACGAAGCTAAGCAATTACGCAAAAATCCACAGTACAATCGCATCTTCCTACGACGCTCAATGTCCGACGAAGATCGACGGCGTATTGCCGCATTACATTTAAAGCGAACGAACTTAACAGTGAATTAAAGTCACATGCCGGAAATCGGAATCGCTACGTCGCAGTGAACGAGAAACTTGTTCTATTCAAGGAAGGTAAAACGGAAGTTTGGTTAAGAGTAAACATAATGCGTTACACTATACCGTGGAAGCAGTAAACGGGCTGCACATTGTGCATTTAACCTGAACAATGGGGTTATTCCGGACAATGCCATTTCTAATTACGAACAATCGTCGAGTAACAACATTATTCAGTGCGTATGCTTTAATGTGCGAAGTATCTGCAACAAACTCACTAAAATTGAAGCACTTTTGCTATCGGCAAAGTATGATGTTTTAGCCATAACAGAAACATGGCTCAATTATTCTATCCCGGATTCTATGCTAGTGCCCGAGATTAGTTATCACAGTGATGCGACCAACAAGGTGTAAAGCCGGCTACTTACAGCTGGTAATATGTTTCGATCGTAGTGCAAAAATCCGGAGAGTTCGACCAGTTTAATAAGTGTTCTGAACTGTTTTACTTTAGGAGCGTTTAAAAGAGGTCTACTACCTAGATACTCTAGAAAACATGCGCATATAGTACGGGTCGAAAAACTGTGACGCTACATATTTGTGGTACGCTTGTTTATTCGCAACCTCAAAGAATGGTCTCTCACTTTTATGAATGCCAATTGTAAAATCTAGGTTCAATTATTTATTGAGACATTTAAATACAATTATCAAATCAGAATGAAGCCGTCTACCTTCTAACAGCGGCAATCCTAGTCACACCAGACGTTTTGAGTACTATTTTGACGAAATATTTACTTTATGGCACAGCCTACCAGTAGCGTTGTATTTTGTCAAGTTCTTCGATGTCTGTCAGGTAGCAAGGCGACCATGTTTCAGATGCATATTCCAGCAACGGGTGGACGGATGTAACATATGAGTCATAATTAAAAAGCATCGAAATAATAACTTGATAACGCGGTATACATTAGGAATAAATTCAAGCTTGAAAACATCAAATATGTCATTAACTGAAATAGAACTGAAAAAATTAGGGTCATAAAACAGTATCCTGTGGTACGTCATAAATCGCAGGCAAGTACGTATTCTGAAAATTCGTTATTCAACTTAACTCGAAATTTTAGCTCATTTAAAAAAGATAAAATCCACTTCGCCGCATGGCCGATACAAAACTTTGAAGCTTACCTAATTATTTTGTAGGCGATACTAAATCGAAAGCTCTAGCTAAATCAACTCAGGCAATATCAATTATGTTACCGTTATCGATCGATCTAGTCCAGTCTTTGAGACATTCGAAAAGCTGTGTACTGGTAGAATTTTTAGAAAGGAGTGTGTTACTGTATATCGAACTGCATCTTAAATCGCAAGAATTCTAAGAGAGCATCATTTATGATGCTTTCAATTACGTTACACCAGTTACATACTAGTGACACTCACATTGATAAAAGCTAGAAAACGAGTGTATAAGCCACAAATCCTAGGTGACATTGATAGTGTGCAATGCTTAACAGTTTTGTTTAAAAAGGCTCGCTTGACCGGTAATAAACATAATAATAATAATAAGGCATTTATAAAGATCCTTTTTCGCTGATAGTGTTGAAAAAGCGCTAGTTACGATGAGACAATTAATAACAATACGATAATTTTTGAAATTATGAAGGTAAGACCTGCGGAAACAGAAATATCTTTAACTTAAATTCAGTAACATTTAAGGCACTGTCGCGAAACTTAGCTGGCAGTGTGTTCAATGAGGACGGGCTGACTAAACCCATGCGATTGTCGTTGTTATTGAGTGTATGAAGACTTTATTTCTGTAATTTTCTGTCATATTTTAAGAACAAATTTAGATTAACATTGCAAAGGTTTTCTCATTTTGGGCTTGTACTAGCGGTCTGGTCTCAACATATTCAGACAAAGTAAAGCTTCGTAGATATAAAGGTTCGGATTTAACCATTTAGCTTAACCTCTACTTTTCCAAGTTCTTAACTTAATTCAGAAATGGGTACACCGTGAATGTTCGTCTTTGACGAATTTTCATACACATCAAAGTTTGCAACCCTGATCTAACAAGAGCATTGTCAATAAAACAATGCCACCATTGCCTTAGTTTGACAGAAACACTTCTATTGATTCTTACCGCAACTAAGTCACTGGACTTACGAAAACGAAGAATTAATCCGCTTTCTCATGGTTATTTATCATCGACTAACTATTATATACTTCTAAATTTTTAGACAACACCCAAATTGAAATTATGGAAACTTTAATATTTTCCACGTAGTTGTTGCTGTAATGTTGGGAGTTGGAAACCAAAATCAATTTAAGGTCACAATGCAAATATCCGAGAAAGCGGAACAATGTCCTTACAAACACGCACCGCTAAGCGGCGCTTTGCTATTATTGTTCCATGACCTATTAATCATTTATTCATTGAACGTGGCATCATTATTTAATACGTCGTCAAGACTAAAAATGGTAATTCTTTGAATTCTTTTTGAATAAATCGGTTCTAACCGTTGGTCTGATTATCGAGCGAGTTTCAGGGCAAAACCCAGAGCAATCTGAGGTCAAATATTCATTTGGCTGTCCTAGAAGAATGCCTATTGTAGAAGGCGCAATAATTATTACTGTTTGAGAGAAGACAACTCAGCTATGATATCATTAATCAGCATTTGTAATAAATAACAATCGTGCGGAACAACTGATGCACGAAACTATCTGACCCCAAATGATATTAGTTGGAGAGAGTTAGTTGTAGTATATAACCATCGTTATTCCGTCCAATCTGTCACAATTTTAAAAGAAAATATAGCAATTGCCCCAGATGCTTTCTTCTAACACTATTGGTTTTCCCGGTCCCCAGTTTATAATATAGTTGTTCTATGTATGATTATAATTCTTGTATGGGTCTTCTTTTGCCAACCAACCAAATATCGATGCTACAATTACGCAATCACCTGACCATCCATTCCCCCATCAATCAGTGACGATGTTACGTAAAATAAACGCAAAATTTTAACTGTAAAAATGAAAACCAAACACAACTAAACTGTTCGTTGTCAAAATATGACAATATTATAATATATAAAATGAACAGAAGAGCTAAACCTTTCGAACTAAACTTTATACCGATTTTGCTGATCATATTTGTAGGAATATGGGTCGACTGTATGGCATGACCATCACCGAAAATATATAACAACAACGACAAGTTCTTTCAATAATATACCCCAATCAGCCCCGCCTATGTTCAATCCCAAAAGGTCAACGGTGCGCAGCGTCTGTTAGGAACACCAAAAAAATAACCTAATTCACATTATCAAGATTGGATTAGGAACGAATATGAATCTTCCCTCCATTCACGTGTAAACTCGTGTTTGATGACGCGGGCGTTATCGGCCTGACCCTACCCCCAGTTTTTTGGTAGGTCGAGATGCATAGACCTCCAGTTTCTTGGGGGGTAGCTCGACCCCTCCCTCAATATCTGGAGTGAGAGGGTCGATTAATAAGCAGCTACTTGTTCAACCCACCCCCCACCCAAACAAAACAAAAAAATTGGGGGTCCGACCTCCCTCCCTCAGAAACTGGGAGGAGGAAGGTACGATCTGCTCACCTCCATAAACTGGAGGTCTATGCATCTCGACCCCCATCTGGGGGAGGTGGGACCGAAAACGCCCGCGTCATGAAACAAGGGTTACATGTGAGTGCAAGTGTCATACTCTTCCTGAATGCACTCTTGACAATAGCGAACTAGCAAAGCTTACTCTAAGCGTTAAATTAATAAAGTTGAATGGACAATACAATGGTATGAAAATGGTGACAATTTCATTGTGTAGTAAAGTGGAGACAGAATGAAAGAATGGGCCGCTTACATCAGACTAAAGGTTTGTCTATATTTTAACTCTTTTGCAAAATCATCCAGTCATAGTGACTATGCAAATATTTTCCCGTTCGTGGCATCGATTAGTGAATAACACCCGTTCAGCCATAATACATAATCAGGAGGATGGTTCCACGAGTGAATATGGCGACAAAGGAAAGTGTGATTCACCGTAAAGCTAGCTGGCTTTACCTTTAATAATGCCGTAGCCAGGAATTTTGAAAGGGGGGAGTCTCGGCCTACACTGAGTGCCTAAAAGGGGTGTTGCCCGGGGGGGGCTGTTGCGCTCAGAAATGTGAAAGCGGGTCCAGGAGGGCAGGTCATTCAGTGATGCACATTTCTACGAGTTAGCCGTGTACGAGCGGAGAAAGTTTCAATGAAATTGCATTTTCTAGCCCGGAATAAGAATTGCTACATTAAGTACGCCGTAAACAAGTAAAAAGTGCGACTGTTGCCAAAATAGCGAATATTTATACAAAAATGTGAAGTTTGGTGAAAAATACGGTTGAAAGTAATTGTTTTCTAGTGCGAGAAAGGCTAGTTTTAAGACAATTTCTGATATGATATTCAACCGGAATCACTCAAAA
Organism: Trileptium ribeirensis; assembly: GCA_030248225.1. NCBI lineage: Eukaryota > Metazoa > Nematoda > Enoplea > Enoplida > Thoracostomopsidae > Trileptium > Trileptium ribeirensis. Next base: position 53,312 of record JASANE010007055.1, read on the forward strand.
AATCGTTTGGGGTTGAACCAAAAAGGTGGTCCCCCGGCTACGCCCATGACCGGTAATAAACCATGTTGTTGTTGCATTCCATCGACTCACTGCCGAAATTTACATCACCCAAAGACCAAACATTTGTTAGAATAGTGAATTTGTTAGAACAAATAATAAATGAATACAGTTGAGCAGATGAATTTCTCCAATGAATGTAATTTTACTCAACTTGATAAATAATGAATGAGTCCATATCTTTTGTAGCTGTACATAGCCGGCGCTACCTTAGTATCATCCGCATCATTTGGGGGGGGCCCCGATTTTTGGGGGCCCCCGATTTCTGCAATTTTGTGCTACATATTTTGGCAAAAATGGGTATTGTAAAAATTTTCAAAAAACCTAACGAAATTCTTACCACTTCACCCCTAGGTTCTAAAAAGCAAAACTCCCGCAGCGTAATTTTGTAAGATGTTTGTGATTCAGGCTAAGTGTTGCATCTCACTCTGGACATATTCAAACCAGACGCCAGCCCCCGCGCGCGGGCCCAACCTTCAGAACGACGGCAGGGCGCCCGCGCAAGCCATTAACCCGCCCCCCGCCCCCATTACACCCCCGGCCCTGTAGCTGTAATCAGTGTACAACTGACATACAACAGCGTCTAATTAATATAGCTACGTACAGAGGCATTGGAAGATCTTCAAAAGTGCAGGGGGCCTCCAAAAATGTGGAGGGGCCCGGTGGGTTACATTCATTTTATTATAACCCCATCAATTAATTTTTCACGTTCGGCAGTAAACAGGGCAGTGAAGGGGGCGTCCTGCTACTCCCTCTTGCCGGGCCCCTGGCAACGTACAATTCAACTCAATATATAAGTATATTTGCTACAAAAACTGTATACAACTGTTTATGTATTTAGATACACACACATAGAAATATTTAAATGTATATATTTATATATTTGTGTAACATATGAATATGTAATGCATGAGCACATATATATGTGATATATATATATATATATAATATATACATTTATATTTGTGTGTCCAAATAACTCCAATGCAACAGCGTGCAATATTTCGCTAGCAAGCATGGCAATTAGGTCGCCAGTTTTGAACTTCAAACTCATTCTTCCAATTCAACCAAATATATTGCGGAATCGCAAATACATCGTTGCTGCTGCAATGTAATGTCGCTCAATGCGATGACTTTTACTACCGGAATGATAGAAACTGGACAAGTAACGGGCTCAACAAACCTACACTAATAAGGAATAATGAATGAATGTTGTGACGAGGCAGAAAATAAACACAAAATTTTACTACTGAAAGAAGGTAAAAGATTAATGTTAATTCGGCCATTTAGTTAAATAACAAGAGAAGGAATACGAAAAATTTTATTACGTTATTGGAGTCATTGACCGACTGAATGACTGACTGGATTATTGAATATTGCGTAAAATTGTTCTTGATATTCTACGATGTTGTAAACGCAGAAGTGGAGTGCAATAATATAAGAATTTTGTTTTCGCGCCCGCCTATCACCAATACTATTTTAAAACTGCAGTGATTGCGTAACTTAACGAGATGCATTAGACGATAACAAAATATTTTATCAAATCAAATATTAGTACAGCAACACGTGATATGAGCGATCGGAGAAGAAATAAGATTTTGTAAAAATTTCCCAAAATATCAACGGATTGATGTTGCTAAATAAATACTTAGCGCTAGAATTGCATTGAGGGCGAGCGTTGGAATACAGAACAGAACATTGAATTAGGAGAACCATATTAGGGGCGATCGCAGGGGGCGCCCTACCTCTCGCTTTACTGACACACGTGAAAAAAATAACTGACGGTGTTACAATAAAATTAATGTATGTAACCGAACGGCCCCCTCCACTTTTCAAGACCTTCGACACCCCTGAACAATATAGAAATCGTGTTAAAGTTAGAAGATAGTTTGACTTCAAATGATTCCTGTCAAACAAAACTTGACATAGAACTTCCAGAAGTGCGTTATCTCTGGCAGGAGGTTATACAAAAGCAATTTTTTATCATTTACTTTGACACATACAATGGGCTACATATATTGTAGTGTTCATAATACTCGAGAATGAAGGTCCACTGGATGTGCGACCCAGATGAAATTTTTCGGCCAGGTCCCTTGGAAATGGACATCGGCCAGAAACGGCCCGTTAGAAATCGGGCCCGGCATACAGGTTCAAAATTTAGGCCCAGTCCGGCATGGACCGTTTGCAATCGGGTGTATACAAGCTAATTACAAAAGATACAGCCGATATAAAGACAAAAAAGCATATATGAATTGAGCCCGACAAGAAATTCTTAAAACGAGCACATGCTTAATACCTAACCGTGTACCAATCATTCGGTTTTTGAATGTGGTAAGAATAAACCTGAATTTTTTCGACTAGCCCTTCGTAGCCAGGCGTCGGCACGCCCGGTCCGACTGCGCCAGGCCAAGGCCGACATTTTGCGTCATTTCCTTTATTCCTCCCAGGCCGAAATTGGCCAATTCTAAAGATACATATTCGATTCAGGTCAACCGCTGGTTTTGAATATTCCATTTTGCCCGCTTTTATGACTTTGATTTTTTGGTTTCCCAACGTCCCCCTCGGTAACCAAACCTTTCTAAAAAATTTTTCTCGTTAAAAGTATAATTTTGTATACACTTCGAACCGTATTGACGAGCTGAGTGGAATAGCGCAAAAATCATCTGAGTTGGTGTATGGGATAACGACTTAGGCACAACTTGAGACAAACCTAAATCGTTACCCCATGCATATATTCGTCAAATTTTATCAGCATTCGACTCAGCTTGTCAATGTGGTTTGAATGGTGAACAAAATTATACTTTTATAGAGAAAAATTTTTTTCGAAAGTTTTGGTTAGACAGGTGGAATGGGAACCCAAAAAAATCCACAAAATGTGTGATAAAACAGACCGAAATGTGTATATTCTAAACCAGTTTGTCGAGCTGATATCCTTAAAATTGACCAATTTTGGCCTGGAAAGGGCAAAGGAAAACACCCAAAATTTTCACCTCTATTGTTTACTAAACTATGTCTGTAAATCTTGCTTGCCAACGTTCGCAAAACACCGCCAGACAGTGGGTAAATCCTTAACTCTCATTTCTGCTTATAGATTTCTCTTATTGCTGGAACTAATTTCAACCTGTTTGGGCAATATTGCAAAACTTTTCTTTTGGGATTGTTTTGCTACTTTAATAATATAATACATTTATACCGCGTTCTTTTCGCACAAAGCGTTGCAAAAGCGTCAAAGAATACTTTAGTGTTAATATATTCAGGTAATTTGGCTCAAACATTTATGCTTCGGTCATACAAAGGGCTAAGTTAATCCAACTAGCTTAGCTTCTGATTTGATTTTATAAGCTTCATCGGCACATCTTTTATCCGTACGTCGCACATTTGATTCCTGGCGCAGGCCTGAGAATGTCAAACATACGATACACAAACAATTTCGGACATGAAAGAATTAAGCTACCAAAGTTATATTTTTTATTGATTATAAATGATCAAAATATTTGCCAAATCCTCTGTGTGGGTAAAACTACGTAAAACTGAAAATTGAATTATAAAAGTTGCGTAAACTTAAAATGATAGATTTCACAGTCAGAGCAGTAAACCGTAAAACTACGAATATTTACAGGCAAAGCAATTAATAATAACTGTAATAAATTATTACTAATATTATTTTATTACCAAATAATTTAAAACCAATTCCATACTATGACCAAATATAAAGGAATTCTCAAAAGTGGAACGGCTAGCATTCATTTGGCAGGGATGTTATGTAATATATATCTGGTTGGTAGTATAAATTTCTATTTGTCGCGGCAACGTAGAATTCCGACCAAATGGGTCATTCATAATCTATTATTTAAATGATCCATTAAACCGGGATTTCTCAACAACAGCAAGAATATGGTTGTAAACTATAGAAGCTCGAGGCCTGTAAGCTTATAGTATACATGGTCCCGGGCTATGTGAGGAAATAAATTGTCGGAATTTTTAGGAACATAATTTTCCTAATTTCGCAAACATGTTCCCTAATGTTCTCGTAACTGCGAATTTCAGCTATTTTGGCTAAAGTTTTGCAAGTTTCGTGCTAATTTTTCCCAAGATTTTTGCGCTCTGGGGAGGGTCGTGGTTTGAGCCGAATTCCGAGCCTTAGGGGTATATACCCACCTAGCGTCCCTATTCGTTCCTTATATCTTATAAAAAAGAAATGTAAAATCTCATGATAATCAAGCCCAATTACAGTGCGAATTTCAGCAATTTTGGCTAGTTTTGCAAGTTTGTGCTAATTTTTCCCAAGATTTTCGCGCTCTGGGGAGGGTCGTGGTTTGAGCGGAATTCTCAGCCTTAGGGATGACCACCTAGCGTCCCTATTCGTTCCTTATATCTTATTAAAAAAATGTAAAATCTCATGATAATCAAGCCCAATTACAGTGCGAATTTCAGCAATTTTGGCTAAAGTTTTGCAAGTTTGTGCTAATTTTTCCCAAGATTTTCGCGCTCTGGGGAGGGTCGTGGTTTGAGCGGAATTCTCAGCCTTAGGGATGACTACCTAGCGTCCCTATTCATTCCTTATATCTTATAAAAAAGAAATGTAAAATCTCATGATAATCAAGCCCAATTACAATTTGCCGCATATAATTTTTCTCCAACATATTGAAAGTACTCTTAAATATGCATTTGAAGTGCTGTCTGCTATATTTCTGAAATGATAAATTCCATCGCAATTAGCTAGCTGGATCATGCATACAATTGCGGAAGACGAGAATTCGCCTTCAGTCAGAATGACAATCAGGATTACGCTTATAGGCTTAGCACGGGGTGTTAATATATCAGAGAACGAATTGTTTAGGGGTGAATTATCCGAAAGACAGTTTGTCTGATGAAGGCTCAGGTATAAAACCATTTGATTCCTAACAACTGAAGAGTGAATTTTACCGTTTGCCACATTAGAACCTCTACCTTGGGTGACAAAATATGCGCTAAATTTGTCTCCATCACTACTTGTGCTATTCTCATTACAGTATTTACAAGAATAAAAACTTATATATATTTACCAAAATTACTTCAGTTAAACATTTATAAAAAAACAACTACACACAAGACATATTCCAGAAATCAGTCAAATCAGGCAGTCAGTCAAAAGTTCAGACTCTGGATTATCTCGAAACATCCTGTTAGAAACTTTGGAAAATGTTTTGGTAAAACTATATTTTACTAAGCCTAGATCTCACCAAGCGAGAAGATACAGAGCAGGTTTGGCCATTCTCATTGACCATTTCGACGCTCTAAATTCAGGTTCCTCCTGAATCCCTTTCCTGTGCTCCGTGTGTCCCACTGTAGCAATAATACACCGTTAAATCTTCAATGACAATGCTAAGGCTTAAGCTTTTTAATCGTATATTAAAACTCTAGGACCGTTTTTTCATTCTTCAACTGACCATTGGCCAAAACGACGAAAACTTTTAGAATTTATAAATCACAAATTTTAAGAAAAATTACAATCTGAAGAGTGACTCTTGCGTTGTAGAGCCGCTAATCCTTGCCTTATGGCTGTATTTTTAAGCTTTAGCTCATATCTCCAAAACAGCTTCTCTGGCAAAAAATACCTAACTGCAAAATTATAGCTCTCAGTGAGTGAATTCCATTTTTTCATCTGATTCATACGATATCAAAGTTTATAACCTAAAATATTGGGTAACCCTAACTGGCCAAAACGGAAAGTTAATAATCCGCGTTGGTTTTGTGACAATTCAGGTCGAAAATTATTAAAGCACAACACAAACACTAAGGCATATGCGCAATTACATTTCATCACGCGTCGCATAAAAGATTACGAAAAACCTTCAATCTGGCGAAGAGTTATGCGACCTACAAACGGAGAAAAAACTTTTTGCGCAACTGTGTGCGATTTCATGAAACTGCGCTCGCCATAACTGTGGCAAAATTCTTTCACTAAAATTGTGAAAAAATAAAAAAATTGGTTGGCTCAAAGCGTGATCAGCTCGAGACTAGAAAAAGCATTAAAATCCCCGCAGTAAAGAAGAGACAATCTTCAAAGACAATTCAGCAGCAGCTACTACGACCAGTAGCAGTTGGAGGCAAATTATGATACAAAACAATCGTCCAGCTGGTCGCTTAGTTCAAACAACGAAGGAAAATGCCGCCGGTGTTATTATCAAAAGTTTTCGTGAAACTAATAGGATTTTCGAGTAGTTGTCGAGATTTACAAAAACCTCTATCCACCTACCGAGATTCAAGTTGAATTTCGACTTGGAATACGCGGCCAAGCTACACTGAGAAGCGCAGAAATTTCCACGTATCACGGCTACTAAAAGTAGACCTGGTAAAAACTGATCAATAGCTTTGTTACATTTAAATTGTGGCAAATGCTCCCTCCACATTAGTTGTACAGGTGCGTCTAGTGTTAAAATTTTTCCCAACTCTGACCAATATAGCAGTCGCTTATCTTCCATCTGGTGCCGAACACGTTTGTTAGTTCCAAGACTAGTTTCGATGATCAAGGGCGTCGTAAGAGCCAGTGGAATGCTCTGCACGTTAACTGACTAACGTAAAAAATTAACTGATAAGTATAGAATAAAATTAATTTCAATTACCGCTCCATCCACTTCTTCCGGGTACCCCTCAACTATTTTGTGCAGTAAATATAAAGTCTCGTATGTACCATAGGAACTTAATAAATTTGTATTGTATTGTATATATAGGTATATAAATAAAGTAAACTTTACTGCAATTGTGCACAAATTTTAACATTACATAACTGTAGAGCATGGCTTGCTCAAACTTTAGCCCTGTTTTTTAGCACTTCAAAAATTTCACATAGCGGTTACTTTGTGATTGAAACGTGTCTTCAGCAACCACAAAAAGTTTTTCAATGAAAAATGTTTTATAATTATTCGGCTTCTACATTCAGCGGCAAGAATAGTATCGATGGCCCGTCGACAAGACCATATAACACCTGTTTTGAGAAATCTTCATTGGTTGCCTCTTGACCGACGCATTCAATACAAGATTCTCTTACTGGTATACAACGCACTCAGTGTCAACAGTCCGACATATATTGCCGACATGCTCACAAACTCAACAGGATCGCGACTTGCCAACGAACGGGTATTGCGTATTGATATGACAAGAAATGGCAGTTTTCAATTTTTGGGACCCTCAGAATGGAATAAACTGCCAGCCACATTGAGAAATCGTGATCTTGAAATTACTCAATTCAAATCTAAACTAAAGACTCATTTATTCCCAATGACATGACAATTTTTCATACTGTACACGTATCATTACATTCTCTTTTTGCGCTTCTGCAACGCTCCTGCGAAAAAAGCGCGTTATAAATTCATTGTTGTTATAACTAATAAATAAAGTACGCACTTTTCCAAATATATTGGACACCGTAGCGTTAAAATTGTATGGATGTTGGTATGGGTCCAAAGAATTAGCAGCAACTGTCAACCTATTACCTTAGTCTGATTACATTTCAATTACAGCGCATAGTTACAGCATATTGATGAAAACATTAACTCATTTGCAAGGACGGATGGACTTATTACTGATTTTCATACGGGAACCACAAATAACAGTCAAATGCCCCACGCCGTCTCAAAAAATGGTTAATATTGCCAAAAAATTAGAAGACTAGTTTTTCGGTACACTCGCATGAAATTTAGAATTAAGTACTTTAGAAACAACCTTTTACAGCCACTGAAACTCGTAGCATTAGTACGTAGCATTAGAACGCTGGAGATTACGATCTGATCTCATGAGGATGTTCAAATGCATCAATGGAAAGATTAAGATTTCGTTAAATCACTCTTTTGCCTATCGAAATATAAATGTATGAAATAATTTGCCAGCAAACGTTTCAGACGCCAGTCTTGTAAGGGCACAAAATTGTTTGCTGAAAAAAGTTAACTTGTAGAATTATTTAAAGTTCGAGAGAAACATGTAAAACCTCGTTAGAAGCACCTTTACCACAATCCCCCTTAGGTATTAGTGCATTTATTTCATTACCTATTTTGTACAATTTTTGTGCAATGTATCAAATTTGCTACCTGAACTTCGTAGTCGATCCCTGAGCGCTGCCGAATATAAGTCTAAGTTGAAAACTTTCTTATTTCCTAGAAACTATTATTATTTTTATGATTTCTTTGGCACTTTTGCAACGCCTTGTGCGAAAAGAGCGCGGTATAAATATTATTATTATTATTAAAAATTATTCAAAGCGGACAACCGCCACTTTTACATCGCTCATTCACTCGTACAATTTAAAAATACGTGAAAAACTACGGCGCAGCACAACACATGATTACATTTACGCCAACATAAAAATAAGTAACATTGAGACTTTTGAGACAAAAGGCGTTGCTTTTTAATAAACAATACAGTATCAAAACATGACTGATATAACATGACACCTCTGGCTTCCATTTGGAGTGGAGAGAGAAAAAATGTAAAAACAAACAAAATTTTGATTGGACGTTGATTATTATTTCGAGTTTAGTAATAATAATGGATTTATAATACGCCAATTTCATTGAAAATGTTACAAAGGCGCATAAGCAAAACAACACGGTATAACACAAGGACCTGATAACGGCGTCCGGTAAGGTAAGACGCGAACCACTGTAGAGATGACTGTGATACGCCGAATGTCGCAGAGACGTTGCAAGAGTATATTATGGTCGATTTTATAAATTTATTTTTATTTATGTTTTAAATAAACTGTTAACAATCTTTTCTTGGTGCACATATTAACCGCAATGGTGTGATTGTTGTAATTGAACGTATCCGAAATAGCATTTTCTATTTTGCGAAAATAGAATGTGTTCGCAGAAATTGGAAGGCAACGCTATTTGCCAGGACATAATAATAATAATAATAATAGACATCATTTATATAGACCCTTTTCGCCGAGGCGTTGCAAAAGCGGTTACAACATGAAACAAATATACATTTTTTACTCTGCCTCGTTTTTTGGACATGGGACAAATTTTTAAACGGCTTTCAAATTAATGTAATATTACGTATGTCTTTGATAAACCGTTTGTGTTCAAAGGCACCGACGATTGAAAATGGTACTAAAAGTGATATTTGATTTGATTTAAGCTGATTAGCGGATTTCATATTTTTGGGTCGAGTCAGAATAACTTTCCGTTACGACTTTTTAACTAGTATTAACCCTTTATGTATTGATTTAATTTACATTGCGAGTATTGATGAACAATTGTTGGTCGCCGCAAGGTATCGAACCCCAAATGTTCGGGCGAAAGTCATATTTACTAACCATTCAGCTATATCTAAGCTATTGCTCGGATCCTTAAGGCTCCTAGCTAAGCGAGAGAACAACACTCGTGCAGTATTCGTCGAACTTAATTTGGACAGTTAAACAAATGTTGGAATTAAAGGGTTAAATCAACTATGGGCTAACCTAGCCTAACGATTTTAGTATCAGTAGCTACAAAGATTTTTCTTGCTTTTCATAAATATATAAACTGTATATTGTTTCTTTATATATAACTGGTAAATTGGTTTCAGTAATCCATTGCTTATGTATCGGGCTCGCAATGACGGTCTCAACAGCTGATACAAAATCCGTTACGCTGATTCTCGAAATGCCAGTTTGTATTGTGTTAATAAACTTATTATTATACAATCAGGTTAACTACATAATACAGGTGTACAGATTTAACCCAATTGCATTCCAGTTGAAGAATAAAGGCTGTTTACCAATAGTAGATAAAACTGGTTTTATATTAATAAACTACAATTTGTTATCAATATTAACATTAATATATACACTTGAATTGTTGCACTCACTACCACCGCGACTCGAAAATTGTTCAATATAAAAGCTGTGCTATTATCAACTGAGTCACCGCAAATCTCAACAACAACCCCAGCATTAACAACGTTGACCGATTGGGCAGCCGATGTCAACACTGTTAGATCGGAGCAAAAGCATGCAGCACCAGTCTATGTCGACAGGAACAACTAAGGTGGCGACGACAGTTTTGCCTGTGGCGGTTCTGATGAATGGGTTCACTATGCATGTGCCAAATCTCAAATCTCAACAACAACCGCAGCATTAACAGCGTTGACCGATTGGGCAACCGATGTCAATACTGCTAGAACGGAGCAATAGAATGCAGCACCGGGCTGTGTCGACTGCAACAACTAAGGTTGCGTCGACAGTTTTGCCTGTGGCGGTTGTGATGGATGGGATATGTATCGCACAAATATCGGCTTGGAAAATTTAGTCTTGAACCACTCGAACTAAGACGCCTTTAGCTCGATTAACCTATTTTATACTTAGCTATTAACCTATATTAACCAATGTTTAAATTCTTATATGTCTGCATGTCAGGAATTGTTCCAAATACTTACCGTTGTTCATTCCACAGGATATTCCAAAGCCTAGTCAAAACTAAATTCAAATCTATCGTCTTGAAACATTTCTTAGGGCCCGTGTGATTGATGTGTGGAATGTGCTGCTTCAGCTCGATGACAACAATTTCGACAGGTAATCAAATTGTTTATTAAAACAGTTCCGAAAAAGTTGATCTTAGTGAATTTCTTCAATATAATAGGATTCCAAATCGGTTGTAAGTGGAACAAGTAATAGGAATTGTAAAAATCAGTAATAAGTCTATCCGTCCTTGCAACTGAGTTAGTGTTCTCATCAATATGCTGTAACTATGCGCTGTAATTAATAATAATAAGGCAACTGCATTGGTTGCCCCTAGATCGACGAATAAAGTATATACAAAATTTTATTGGTGGTTTACAATGCTCTGACTACCAACACACCGTCATATATCGTAGACATGCAAAACCAGTCATCAATGGCACGTCATACTAATGAACGAACACCTCGGATTGATGTAATCAGAAACAATAGTTTTTGTTATTTGGTACCCTCACAATGGAACAATTTACCAAGTGCCCTCCGAAATCCAAATCTTGACGTTGTTAACTTTAAAGCAAAACTAAAAACATTTCTGTTCCCGCCTGCATGACAATGAAAATCTACATGATTATATATTACTTTTCTAGACAATAGACTCACAGGGGACAAGGGTCAAACACCCCCGCCTCGTTTTTACACAGCGCGACTGACAACTCACTCTTAGTCCAAGTGTAGAAATCTAAACCATCCCACTTAATAGTTTTTCCAATGGAAGTGATAACCAAACTGCCCTTAAAATAGTGTAAGGCCGCCTATATTTTGAGATAGACACCTGCCCTTCTTTTCTGCAAAGATCTAAGTACCTAAACTATTTTGTGGATGAGTTGTTCCCGTTCGAACACAAACCAGTAGCTTAAGGAGAGTATGTGAAATAACACTTATTGTCTCCTAAAAATTTTGAACAAGAAATCTAAACCATCCCACTTCCTAGTTTTTTCTAATGGAAGTGATAACCAAACTAGCCCTTAAAAGTGGTGTCTGCTGCCCTTCTTCGCTGCAAACATGGAAGTACCTAAACTATTTTGTTAATGAGTTGTTCTTGCTCGGACACAAACCCGTAGCTAAGGGCAGAGCATGTTAACTAAACACTTATTGACTCATAAAATTTTGAACATATTTTCATTGTACAACGCCCTGCGTTGCAATACATGTTAATCCTAGAGAAATGGCGCCATCACACGACTAATTGCTATTTATAAATTTGGGGTACAACTTTTTCGCAATGCAACAAACAAAACTGCGGATAAACCCAATGCAATCACCCATGTTGATGCATTGTCTAGTCTTTATGCAATAGCAAACAACGAAATGAAACTAAAATAAAGGGGGATTTCATAATAATTATAGTGCTAGAACGGTAATTGCAATTAATAATCACAATGAAAACTCAAGCGAGTGCATAATGCAACTTTGCCAAATACAAACCAAAATTGAGTAATACCCATTGTCTTTCGATTGCGACATACACACAGTCATAGAAGGGAAGGAATTATTTTGCAATAATTGTGACACAGAAAATAATAGTAGCCGCGTGAGTGATAAATTGAAATAATAGTTTTGGTGAATGGTTGAAAACATTGTTATCCTAAGTCAGACTGAGTATGCAACACCTGGAAACGACGGGTAACCACAATAGCGTCTACATATAAAATTTGTACAAAATGAGGGTCATTTAAAAGAAGGACAAAAGTGTTGTTAGCTGGTAATAAGAAATATATATATATATAATTAAGCATTATTAATAATAGACATCATTTATATAGCACCCTTTTCGCCGAGGCGTTGCAAAAGCGCTTAAAACATGAAACGAATATACATTACAAAAAATATACATTAAATTAACAAATATACATATACATAAATGAACGTTATCGGGGAAAGCAGATGCAGAAGTTGAATATTATTGAATATATTTAAAGGGAATAAGGTAAAATAGGAAATTTTAGAAAATATCGGAAAGTACCAAAATCACAAAAGTGTGATAGTGAAAGTGAGCCAAAAACTTAGAAATTTGCTTACTCTGCCAAAATAACTACAGGACTTTATGGTTAGTGAAATATTCGGTATAACCTATTGAAATAAGAATTATTTTCGTAAATATCTATATGTTTTATTTTGATGCGACTTCACACCTGGTAGAAATTGTATAAGAATACAATGCGTGAGACTTTCAGTTCTGAGCTACAGTGCCGCGGTAACCACCACCTACCCTCTAGGAAAAACCTCGGGCCTCAAAGGAACTCTTGTCTTATGCAAAAACGAAAAATTTATTGCATATGTACTACATGAGGGCTCGGACGCCGCTGCCTGTTTACTATACCATTGGGGGTTTCGGAAACCGTTGTTGATATTATCCCATTGTGAAGGGCTCGGTCACCGAGATGTTGAAGGGGGGGCTCGGACGCCCTTGTCGCAACAGTGCTGAATTCCTACTCGGTCTCTTTATAGTATATTATGCGTTTCAGTTTTGTACCTAATTTTCCGCTGTTACATCAGTAGTAAAATTTTATATATGTTTTTTTCGATTTTTCTAAATAAATTTGGGTAACGTCTTTGGGTAAATCAAGTCGATGCGGCTTGTCTATGGACAGGATGCGGCTCTGTCTTCCGGACACTATGCCCATGCCATTTAATACGAATATGGAACTGGGGCAATGCACAACAGTCTTGTTTAATAAATATGACTGGGTCGACCAAGTAACAAAAACGTTTATGAGATAAATTAGCCAGAATTGCTTTTTCGATTTTTCTAAATAAATTTGGGTAAGTAAATGTTTATGTGATCAGTTGTATGCGGCTCTGTCTTCCTGATCTTACCTATGCCATTTCACACGAACAGTGGAAATGGGCAATGCACAACAGTCTTGTTTAATAAATATGACTGGGTCGACCAAGTAACAAAAAACGTTTATAAGATAAATTAGCCAGAATTGGTTTTTCGATGTTTCTAAATATATTTGGGTAAGTAAATGTTTATGTGATCAGTTGTATGAGGCTCTGTCTTCCTGATCTTACCTATGCCATTTCACACGAACAGTGGAAATGGGCAATGCACAACAGTCTTGTTTAATAAATATGACTGGGTCGACCAAGTAACAAAAAACGTTTATGAGATAAATTAGCCAGAATTGGTTTTTCGACGTTTCTAAATATATTTGGGTAAGTAAATGTTTGTGTGATCAGTTGTATGAGGCTCTGTCAATCCTATGCCATTTCACACGAACAGTGGAGATGGGCAATGCACAACAGTCTTGTTTAATAAATATGACTGGGTTGACCAAGTAACAAAACCGTTTATAAGATAAATTAGCCTATTTTTTTATTTCTCCCAAAAAATATCGGTAATTGACACAGATACATAGCAAT
>JASANE010007056.1:0-21459 GCA_030248225.1 Trileptium ribeirensis
CTTTTTAGCATGATACAGCATACTCCTGAACCCCTCTTTGATGTATGCGTGATTTGTGGGTTTCAACCTCATGCTGTGATTTGCTAAATCTGCTAATATAAATGTTTTCGAGGCTATCAAAACGATGAGTTAATGCGTTAGAACGTATCTGTGACTATAAACGTCGCCTGCTTGCTGTGATATATATCGCCTGATGCATAATCATTGCTTGGCCCACATTCTACTTGTAGTCATTGAAACAGAGAGCGATGTGTGCGGAGTCTCCACTTAGCGCGCTAGGGGTAAAATTGTGAAAATTGCCTTTTTGTGTGTCGCTGTCATTCATCACGAATTTCCCAATGGGATGAATTTCGATAAAGTTTTTTGTTCAAAAGCTAAAGCGATATTGATGAGCCCACTAGTTAAATGCGAATAGCTTCGACCATATTTCGAGGTCAAAATGGCAAAAAAAGTTTTTAACGGTTTTTAAAAAATTTGGCCGTATGCGCACCAGAGTTTGGTAGCCTACATCTTGCGATACAGTCTTCGCGGAGACCATCATCCCAGGGAATAACGGGAACCGGATCTGTTCATTTAAACCGGAACCGGTTTAGAGATGGTAACGCAGAGAGCATATATTAAATACTTTCGCCCTGTGTCCAATCGCCTCTCTTCATTAGCCGTATGTTTATTACATGTTATTGCTTAGAAAACGTGAAATTATTGGTTTATATATTCATAAGGCACATTGTTCGGGATAGCGTTGGGCAGGTAGTTCTAGTCAGTTCAATGATGATGATTATTTTCTGTTCGGAAAGTTATAAATAAGAGCAATACGTAAATGAACCAAGAACGAGACACTTATTGCTGCCATACATTATTTAAATTGTTAGTAGCATGGTGCAGTGGCGTAGCCATAATTTGAACCAGCGAAGGGCCCAAACCAACTGTTTCCTGGTCGTCATTAAAAATTATTATTTTCAATTAAGCAGTGATAGTATAAGTACAGTTATAAGTTATTCTAGGTCGGTTATTGGAATTTTTTAGCCATGCATTATGTAAATTGATAGTAACATGGTGCAGTGGCGTAGCCATAATTTAAACCGGGGAGGGGCCCAAGTCAACTGTTTCCTGGTCGTCACTAAATATTATTATTTTCAATTAAGCAGTGATAGTATTAGTGTAGTTATAAGTTATTCTAGGTTGGTTATTGGAATTTTTAGCTATGCATTATTTAAATTGATAGTAGCATGGTGCTGTGGCGTAGCCATAATTTGAACCAGCGAGGGGCCCAAGCCAACTGTTTCCTGGTCGTCACTAAAAATTATTATTTTCAATTAAGCAGTGATAGTATAAGTACAGTTATAAGTTATTCTAGGTCGGTTATTGGAATTTTTTAGCCATGCATTATGTAAATTGATAGTAACATGGTGCAGTGGCGTAGCCATAATTTAAACCGGGGAGGGGCCCAAGTCAACTGTTTCCTGGTCGTCACTAAAAATTATTATTTTCAATTAAGCAGTGATAGTATAAATGCAGGTATAAGTTGTTCAAGGTTGGTTATTGGAATTTTTTAGCCATACATTATTTAAATTGTTAGTAGCGTGGTGCAGTGGCGTAGGCATAATTTGAACCAGCGAAGGGCCCAAGGCAACTGTTTCCTGGTCGTCATTAAAAATTATTTTCAATTAAGCAGTGATAGCATAAGTGCAGTTATAAGTTATTGTAGGTTGGTTATTGGAATTTTTTAACCATGCATTATTTAAATTGTTAGTAGCATGGTGCAGTGGCGTAGCCATAATTTAAACCGGCTAGGGGCCCAAGTTATCTGTTTCCTGGTCGTCACTAAAAATTATTATTTTCAATTAAGCAGTGATAGTATTAGTGTAGTTATAAGTTATTCTAGGTTGGTTATTGGAATTTTTTAGCTATGCATTATTTAAATTGATAGTAGCATGGTGCCGTGGCGTAGCCATAATTTGAACCAGCGAGGGGCCCAAGCCAACTGTTTCCTGGTCGTCATTAAAAATTATTATTTTCAATTGAGAAGTGATAGTATAAGTGCAGTTATGAGTTATTCTAGGTTTGTTATTGGAATTTTTAGCCATGCATTATTTAAACTGTTAGTAGCATGGTGCAGTGGCGTAGCCATAATTTAAACCGGGGAGGGGCCCAAGTCAACTGTTTCCTGGTCGTACTAAAAATTATTATTTTCAATTAAACAGTGATAGTATAAATGCAGGTATAAGTTGTTCTAGATTGGTTATTGGAATTTTTTAGCCATACATTATTTAAATTGTTAGTAGCATGGTGCAGTGGCGTAGCCATAATTTGAACCAGCGAAGGGCCCAAACCAACTGTTTCCTGGTCGTCATTAAAAATTATTATTTTCAATTAAGCAGTGATAGTATTAGTGTAGTTATAAGTTATTCTAGGTTGGTTATTGGAATTTTTAGCTATGCATTATTTAAATTGATAGTAGCATGGTGCTGTGGCGTAGCCATAATTTGAACCAGCGAGGGGCCCAAGCCAACTGTTTCCTGGTCGTCATTAAAAATTATTATTTTCAATTAAGCAGTGATAGTATAAGTTCAGTTATAAGTTATTCTAGGTTGGTTATTGGAATTTTTTAGCCATGCATTATTTAAACTGTTAGTAGCATGGTGCAGTGGCGTAGCCATAATTTAAACCGGGGAGGGGCCCAAGTCAACTGTTTCCTGGTCGTACTAAAAATTATTATTTTCAATTAAGCAGTGATAGTATAAATGCAGGTATAAGTTGTTCTAGGTTGGTTATTGGAATTTTTTAGCCATACATTATTTAAATTGTTAGTAGCGTGGTGCAGTGGCGTAGGCATAATTTGAACCAGCGAAGGGCCCAAGGCAACTGTTTCCTGGTCGTCATTAAAAATTATTTTCAATTAAGCAGTGATAGCATAAGTGCAGT
The DNA here is from genome assembly GCA_030248225.1 of Trileptium ribeirensis. Lineage (NCBI taxonomy): Eukaryota > Metazoa > Nematoda > Enoplea > Enoplida > Thoracostomopsidae > Trileptium > Trileptium ribeirensis. The sequence goes on from JASANE010007056.1 coordinate 2,926, forward strand.
TATAAGTTATTGTAGGTTGGTTATTGGAATTTTTTAACCATGCATTATTTAAATTGTTAGTAGCATGGTGCAGTGGCGTAGCCATAATTTAAACCGGCTAGGGGCCCAAGTTATCTGTTTCCTGGTCGTCACTAAAAATTATTGTTTTCAATTAAGCAGTGATAGTATTAGTGTAGTTATAAGTTATTCTAGGTTGGTTATTGGAATTTTTTAGCTATGCATTATTTAAATTGATAGTAGCATGGTGCCGTGGCGTAGCCATAATTTGAACCAGCGAGGGGCCCAAGCCAACTGTTTCCTGGTCGTCATTAAAAATTATTATTTTCAATTGAGAAGTGATAGTATAAGTGCAGTTATGAGTTATTCTAGGTTTGTTATTGGAATTTTTAGCCATGCATTATTTAAACTGTTAGTAGCATGGTGCAGTGGCGTAGCCATAATTTAAACCGGGGAGGGGCCCAAGTCAACTGTTTCCTGGTCGTACTAAAAATTATTATTTTCAATTAAACAGTGATAGTATAAATGCAGGTATAAGTTGTTCTAGATTGGTTATTGGAATTTTTTAGCCATACATTATTTAAATTGTTAGTAGCATGGTGCAGTGGCGTAGCCATAATTTGAACCAGCGAAGGGCCCAAACCAACTGTTTCCTGGTCGTCATTAAAAATTATTATTTTCAATTAAGCAGTGATAGTATTAGTGTAGTTATAAGTTATTCTAGGTTGGTTATTGGAATTTTTAGCTATGCATTATTTAAATTGATAGTAGCATGGTGCTGTGGCGTAGCCATAATTTGAACCAGCGAGGTCCCAAGCCAACTGTTTCCTGGTCGTCACTAAAAATTATTATTTTTAATTAAGCAGTGATAGTATAAGTACAGTTATAAGTTATTCTAGGTCGGTTATTGGAATTTTTTAGCCATGCATTATGTAAATTGATAGTAACATGGTGCAGTGGCGTAGCCATAATTTAAACCGGGGAGGGGCCCAAGTCAACTGTTTCCTGGTCGTCACTAAAAATTATTATTTTCAATTAAGCAGTTATAGTATAAATGCAGGTATAAGTTGTTCTAGGTTGGTTATTGGAATTTTTTAGCCATACATTATTTAAATTGTTAGTAGCGTGGTGCAGTGGCGTAGGCATAATTTGAACCAGCGAAGGGCCCAAGCCAACTGTTTCCTGGTCGTCATTAAAAATTATTTTCAATTAAGCAGTGATAGCATAAGTGCAGTTATAAGTTATTGTAGGTTGGTTATTGGAATTTTTTAACCATGCATTATTTAAATTGTTAGTAGCATGGTGCAGTGGCGTAGCCATAATTTAAACCGGCTAGGGGCCCAAGTTATCTGTTTCCTGGTCGTCACTAAAAATTATTATTTTCAATTAAGCAGTGATCGTATAAGTGCAGTTATAAGTTATTCTAGGTTGGTTATTGGAATTTTTTAACCATGCATTATTTAAATTGTTAGCAGCATGGTGCAGTGGCGTAGCCATAATTTAAACCGGCTAGGGGCCCAAGTTATCTGTTTCCTGGTCGTCACTAAAAATTATTATTTTCAATTAAGCAGTGATAGTATAAGTGCAGTTATAAGTTATTCTAGGTTGGTTATTGGAATTTTTTAACCATGCATTATTTAAATTGTTAGCAGCATGGTGCAGTGGCGTAGCCATAATTTAAACCGGCTAGGGGCCCAAGTTATCTGTTTCCTGGTCGTCACTAAAAATTATTATTTTCAATTAAGCAGTGATACTATAAGTGCAGTTATAAGTTATTCTAGGTTGGTTATGGGATTTTTTAGCCACGCATTATTTGAATTTTTAGTAGCATGGTGCAGTGGCGTAGCCATAATTAAAATCGGGGAGGGGCCGAACTCAACTGTTTCCTGGTCGTCACAAAAAATTATGCGCTGTAAATCCTATTGGATCGAATTTACAAAAGGGGACAAATGACAAAATTTGGGCTACTAAATACCGAAGGGGAATGGCTCGATGCACCCCTCGCTAAATACCAAAGGGGCGTGGTTCGATGCACCGCTCGCTAAATACCGAAGGGGCATGGCTCGATACACCACTCGCTAAATACCGAAGGGGCATGGCTCGATGCACCACTCGCTAAATACCAAAGGGGCATGGCTCGATGCACGCTCGCTAAATACCGAAGGGGCATGGCTCGATGCACCACTCGCTAAATACCAAAGGGGCATGGCTCGATGCACCGCTCGCTAAATACCAAAGGGGCATGGCTCGATGCACCGCTCGCTAAATACCAAAGGGGATGGCTCGATGCACCGCTCGCTAAATACCGAAGGGGCATGGCTCGATGCACCGCTCGCTAAATACCGAAGGGGCATGGCTCGATACACCACTCGCTAAATACCGAAGGGGCATGGCTCGATGCACCACTCGCTAAATACCAAAGGGGCATGGCTCGATGCACCGCTCGCTAAATACCGAAGGGCATGGCTCGATACACCACTCGCTAAATACCGAAGGGGCATGGCTCGATGCACCACTCGCTAAATACCAAAGGGGCATGGCTCGATGCACCAATCGCTAAATACCAAAGGGGCATGGCTCGATGCACCGCTCGCTAAATACCAAAGGGGCATGGCTCGATGCACCGCTCGCTAAATACCGAAGGGGCATCGCTCGATGCACCACTCGCTAAATACCAAAGGGGCATGGCTCGATGCACCGCTCGCTAAATACCAAAGGGGCATGGCTCGATGCACCGCTCGCTAAATACCGAAGGGGCATCGCTCGATGCACCACTCGCTAAATACCAAAGGGGCATGGCTCGATGCACCCCTCGCTACGCCCACGGAAAACGGACGATTATCTCTGTTTGGTTAATTGTAGTTAATGACACTGACATTATTCCACGGCTGCATTACCAAGTTTACACCAATCAATATTATTTGTTTACTGTTTGTCGTCTCATCGTCACCTTCAATATATATTTACTATTTTACTTCAGAAAACACACTGCTTGTCACCGAAAATTTAGCTCACAGAAACTATACTGCATCTTTCTGTGTCCCTGTTTTTTAGGTTTTATGTTACATGTCTTATACTATAATTTTTGTTGGATTTATTATATACACATTAAGTATTTTAGTACAGTTGCATATGTTGATATTAGGCAAATCGAATGGTATTCAGACAGTGGCGTATTAAATCCTGTCATAATTTTGGATAACTATCTAACTTAAATGCAGATATAGTTTAAAAAAACTTTCACGAGATAAATGTAACTAAATTTCACACACTGTTCATGTTTGAGACTTTCCTTACTGTTTTCTAATTTAATAATTAGCACAGTTGTTCCATTTTTTGTTTAAACTAAGTCTAATAACTTACTATAGGAAGCAAAAACGTCATTAGGCACATTTGGAAGCCTAAAATATCGGCTCTTGATAATATTACGTAGTGATTCGTTTGGACATAATAGAGATATTTTGACTAAAATATATTGCTAGAATATACACTCGGGATCCTCCACCCTCTAGTTTACGCCTGTGCATCCATACTCAGTCTTACTTGCGTATACATGTTTGTTTAACGGATATTGGTTAATTGAAAATAATTTCAGACTTTATGGATGACAACATTTTCTGAGTGTGCCTGTCTAATTTCTGTAAAAGGTGAAAGACTTGGTAACTTTAAGTGTGTCTGAACTGTAAACACAATGTTTTTGCAAACAGCAACGTATGCATCATAATTTGTATATCTTCTCTGAGGCACTGCCCTCTGAAAAAATATCAATTAATTATATATTTATTTACGTGATCTTATGCTGTCAGCAGTGGCTTTCTGGCAAAAAAAGATGCCGTGTACCAATTCTAACCCAACTTTTACATTACTATAAATATAATGTGCTTCATTAAGTTGATAGATGTATATGTTTAGCACAACCTAAAACACTATGTGGTTGTAATGCCGAACACAGTAACTTACTAATATGAAGGAGGATTTAGGATTTGTAACGAGGCACGGGTCTTATAAAATAAGATAAAACTGAATTCGATTCAATTTTACAGCACAAAAATAGTGAGTAGGACAGGTCGACAAAATTTAGACGAAAAGTAACTACGAAAATGCGGTGTATTTTATAGACACTCATTGCTGAATGATGTTTTGTCCGTAAATTTTGTTAATGAACTTATTTTTTAGATAAGCTCATTGTGCAAAAAAATAAGCTCTGCTATACACTTCTTGAGCCGCTCATAAAAGTGGAAGCTGTTTTTCATGATTTCAAATTGTATAAAGTAATACAATTTAACGCCTTCTTAAGTTTCTGGCTTTGACAATTACATTTACTTGCTGCCAAAACGGAAATAAATCTTCACAGAAAAATGAAATAGCCCGGTTGTAAGCTATTAAGTAGTCGCGCATTGTGTGGTATTCCGTTGATGTTTTTTGGTAAAACATTTAAAATGAGTCATTTATGATATAAGCTTCAAAGTCATGTTGCTGTTATAATCAGATTCGGTAAAGACTTTCGACTTTTTGCTGGAAAGAAAACGTGGGATAAGAATAATTATGTTCCTAGTAAATTGTTTTTTATATTTATAATATTTTAACAAACAGGGTTACGAATGACATTTATTAGCTATTCAGTTATGAAAGCCTAACAACAAAACCATGTATGTTTATGTTGGTCGTTCAGCTCTCGGTTGTTGTGTAATTATTGCTTTGTGCGTCGTATCTTGGCCATTACCCACTTTTGCTATTCGCAGTTCAGCAGCTAACGAAACAATGCAGCAAATTTCGTACAGTAATGTTACGGATAGCGATTCTGAAACATGTATGTTCTACAACTGATTTTCTTAGAGTCCTAATATTAAATTATTAGTTCGTTTTTAGCATATTCTGAAGAGTCGTAGCTTGATGTGCATACGAATGATTAGCTGTTAATAATGCTCAAAATTAGCTAAGGATGATATAGGTTGTCCATCAAAGACTTTCTGACATCGAATATTTTTCAAACATGGCCAGCTGAATAAGTATACGGACGGCTAAAGTGCCGATATCCCACCAGCCACGGTACATAAAATGCAATATTTTGAGCGATATAATGTGTAAAAAATTGAGTTCGGTTTGATTTTAACAAAATAGTTGTTAAGAACGGATTAAAATTTACGATATTTTGTAATGCAAACTACAAACTAATTGCAACTGGAAAATAATAAACACGATATCAGATCTGTTATGCGAGAACTTTTCAAAAATTTTAATACGATGTAATATTTAATATAGTGTGTATAATACAACTATATTTCCAAAGATATAGAATTCTAAGTTAAAATGATATCTATTAATCATTACAAGATCTGTTAAACGAAAACTTGCAAAAATTGGAGACGCGAGACCGAGACATGAGATTTGTAGTACAATTATTAGGCTGCGGTATGAGGTGTTTTAATACAACTACATTTTTAAAGGTATGTTATTCTAAATTTAAATTAGTTCTATTAATCGTTACAAGATCTAGTAAACGAAAACTACCAATAATTTGACATACGTGAGACCGAGACATTACAATTTGAGCTAAAAGATGGCTTAAGGTACAGCCACCAGTTTTGAAATTGCACAATTTGTAATAATACATCCGAACCTGAAGCTTTACGCATAATTCTATAAATTTGTTTCAAATATCCTGTGGTTGTTCTTACGGTAAATATTCTCGCAGAGTTGTGCGAGAGTAGCGCTACCCGCGGACTGGTACAGGCTCAAACCATACATGGGCGAGCCGAGGTCCGGGGGATAGCGGGAGCGGGAGGTTTGGGGGAGGTGGAGGCCTTCGGCGTCCAGCCAGTGGGGGTCGTCAGGGGGATAAGTTTTCGACATTTTTGGCACTCAAAATTTTTTGCCAATTTTTCCCTGACATTTTCCAATTTTTCAACGATTTTTGCCATTTGCCCACCAATTTGTGCCTACGTATATTCGGCAAAACTTTTCGCACGCCTTCTACGCGCGTAGCGGGTAGGAGAAGGGATGGCGAGGGGGTCCGTGCCTCAAGGGACAATTCCCTCTCGCTGCTATTTGCATATACGGGTCAAACCTTGAGCTCGCGGGTAGCGGGTGCCCAGGAGCAGCGGGTAGCGGCTATACCCGCGGGTAGCGGATACCCGTAAGGTGTATAGTCCTTCATGGTCAACAGTCAGGACTACTGCAGGAATGACTAAGTAGTGCTGTCTGGTTATCAGCATCAAAAAGATATAGCGGTCTTGTTTAGTTGGTCATACCCTACAAACTCGGTAGATCTTTTAGCACCCGCTGAAGAAATTAAATCATATTAGTGATTTCCTCTATTGGCCACATTGTGGTTGTGTTTATTAACCAGTGGCCGCTGTAATCGGAAGGACTAAATTACTCCATTTACTGAGCGCTGTTCAAAACATTGGATAGTTCGTTCTCTTTAGTGGGTGCCACCTAAACGGTTGTGTTAGTAGCGATCCGTCCGAAAACTAAGGGACATTTTGATTCGGCGCTCAGACCAATTTCACAATATCCTTAAGTGGGAACGTTTCGCTTAAGGTGACTGGCTGACCGGCAGGAGCGCGTGTTAAAAGTGGGTCACTTTCTGAGTCCTGTAATCGGGGTTGCGAATGCCACTGGTAAAGAATTGATTATTCCAGAACTATAATGCATAAAATGTGTTTAAAATCAATAATGATAAACTTCCAAAGCCCTCGATATAGGTTTATTATTTGCGGGCCTCAAAAAATTCTATAAACCCGCAGGTCCGGCCCCAATGGCGGTCAACAATTCTCCAATGTAAACGGGTACCCACGATCTCAAAAAATTTTAAGTGCGCACATCTAGTGTGTCGTATGCCCTGTCTGTTATATATGCTTTGGTTCTTTCTTGACAAAAGTTAACTCGAAATTTTTGAAACTGCACCAATGCGCCACAAAACTAATTACTTCAAAGGTTTCCTTACAGGCTGAAAATGTCTATCTAATTCAACGGCGAAATCAAAATCTCAGAATTCAGGTTTCACGGAAGTGCCAATGGTGTTTTTCACCTATCAGCGAAGATCAGTACTTAAAGTAAGAAATATTTCTACGCTCAGTCCCTATAATTTTATGACTAACAAGTCATACAGTTCCTTACCTCTCCACTTTTGAAGACGTCGCCACTGGTCTTAGCACTTTGCAAAAGCACTTTCTGTACTTTGTTTTAGAATATAGTAAAAGAAAGAACACTTTAAATATTTATTACAAACACAATTACGAATTTTTGTTATTTTCTTCTAGTCCCAATTGCTCAACCCAGCTTTAAAACGAAAGGCGTTGGTGACGACGTAATAAACGTGACTTGGATTCCTGATCAGTACGACGACAAACTGCGATCTCCAATTGGTAATGGTCGCCACTGGTCTTAGCACTTTGCAAAAGCACTTTCTGTACTTTGTTTTAGAATATAGTAAAAGAAAGAACACTTTAAATATTTATTACAAACACAATTACGAATTTTTGTTATTTTCTTTTAGTCCCAATTGCTCAACCCAGCTTTAAAACGAAAGGCGTTGGTGACGACGTAATAAACGTGACTTGGATTCCTGATCAGTACGACGACAAACTGCGATCTCCAATTGGTAATGGTCGCCACTGGTCTTAGCACTTTGCAAAAGCACTTTCTGTACTTTGTTTTAGAATATAGTAAAAGAAAGAACACTTTAAATATTTATTACAAACACAATTACGAATTTTGTTATTTTCTTTCAGTCCCAATTGCTCAACCCAGCTTTAAAACGAAAGGCGTTGGTGACGACGTAATAAACGTGACTTGGATTCCTGATCAGTACGACGACAAACTGCGATCTCCAATTGGTAATGGTCGCCACTGGTCTTAGCACTTTGCAAAAGCACTTTCTGCACTTTGTTTTAGAATATAGTAAAAGAAAGAACACTTTAAATATTTATTACAAACACAATTACGAATTTTTGTTATTTTCTTTTAGTCCCAATTGCTCAACCCAGCTTTAAAACGAAAGGCGTTGGTGACGACGTAATAAACGTGACTTGGATTCCTGATCAGTACGACGACAAACTGCGATCTCCAATTGGTAATGGTCGCCACTGGTCTTAGCACTTTGCAAAAGCACTTTCTGTACTTTGTTTTAGAATATAGTAAAAGAAAGAACACTTTAAATATTTATTACAAACACAATTACGAATTTTTGTTATTTTCTTTTAGTCCCAATTGCTCAACCCAGCTTTAAAACGAAAGGCGTTGGTGACGACGTAATAAACGTGATTTGGATTCCTGATCAGTACGACGACAAACTGCGATCTCCAATTGGTAATGGTCGCCACTGGTCTTAGCACTTTGCAAAAGCACTTTCTGTACTTTGTTTTAAGAAAGAACACTTTAAATATTTATTACAAACACAATTACGAATTTTTGTTATTTTCTTTCAGTCCCAATTGCTCAACCCAGCTTTAAAACGAAAGGCGTTGGTGACGACGTAATAAACGTGACTTGGATTCCTGGTCAGTACGACGACAAACTGCGATCTCCAATTGGTGACAGTTTTTATGTTCGATATAGGAAAAAAGGTAATTTCCGAATAATGATATTAAAGTCCTTAGCTATTAGCAGCCATATAGCTATAATAAAATTAGCAACACGCACAGCGAGTGGAAATTTAGCGATTGAGGTTAGTTTACATTCACTGACTGTTTTAGGTTTTCAAAATAAGCTCTTCGTGTCATCTTCCATAGTATAGAAATACCGTAACCGCGCGGTAACGCCATCTTAAGCAATGGAAAACACTAAAGGCGTGTTCACACGCTCAAACTTTTTGCTCAAATTTTGATCAAAATTTGAGCTCAAATTTTGATCAAAGTTTGAAAACATGTTTTTGCATTTTTGGTAAGTTTGAATGTATGAACACTGTTCAAACTTTTCAAAGATATTCCTGTAGCCGACCACCGACAAGATTCATTACTTGAAAACGTTTGAACTCATATTTTGTTCTCAAAGTTTGAAATATTGCAATTTTTAGGTAAAAATTACCGTCAAATTTGATCAAATTTTGAGCTCAAATTTTTAGCTCAAGATTTTAGCAAGGAGTTTGAGCGTGTGAACACGCTTTAAGGCATTTCATATCTTACACAAGTTTCAAAATATGAAAATTTTCGTATTAATATTTTATGTTTATTTATTTATGTATTTATAAATTACAGCTTTTTTGAAAAATTTGAATTTCAATACATTTTTCACGACGTTTTTTTTGTTTGAAAAATGCCTTCCAGATTTTTACTGAGTGGTTTAATTCTTTTTTATAATCTAGGAACACAACCTTGGTTCAACAATTATCTAAATAGTTAACTATTAACGTAAGCTTCTAATCACATATGTTTTAGCCCAAAACAAAAATCACATAATCACACTGAATTCACTTTTAAGCCCACCTGTTTTACATTCATCCTTATGAACAAGAATGCCCTTATTTATTTCAGGCCACGATGACGATTCTTGGATCGAGATTTATCCCGAAGACGACGGATTTGACGTACATATCGACAATCTTCAAACTGATACCGAATACGAGATACAAACCGTTAGCGTCCTTCATGACCCAGATGGCACCCATGCAGACCGGAGAGGATTTTCCGAAGTGCAGGTGATTCGAACGACTGGCGATAGTAAGTCGTAAAAAATTTGATGCAACGTTTGGAATGTTTTACCCCTTCTTTATTTCAGTAAGATTTTAATCCTGCATGCCATGTTTTACCGTTTGCACTGCACTGTTAATGGCTAATTTTAAGCACAGAATCTGTTCTTTTTAATAGTTTAATTGGTCGCATATAATTATTGTGATTTATAGATGATAAAACTATAATAATTACCACCATTTCACAATATATCGTTATCAGTGAGGCATCATTAGTACGATGTCTCTAGGTCTTTGCAATTTTTAGCAGCAGAGCTCAGTGGCATCGCAAGCTCTTCAACAGTGCAGGGGTAGCCATCTACAACCATACTTAATTGCATTCAATTTTGTTATAAGCCCAACAGTTAATTTTTTCACGACAGTGAGGGGGCGCTTTTAGAGCGTTACAATAATTGGCTGTACTGGTTCAAGATCTTGCTGTGCGCCTGTCATATATGCGACAGCTGTATAGTGCTAACCACGTCACGAATTCACATTTGAATTTTACAAATATTTTTACAAATATTTTTCGGGTCAATATTAGATTATATACTGCTGATATCGTTAGTATCTATCTTTGCTTGAGTTAGGTTAAGCCACTATGAGTGATTATAAATTAAAAGAGTTTATTAGCTATCCGGTGCAATGTATCTATGTATAATACATATGTTGATGCTTTGTGCGGCATGGCTAATAATTGTCGGAGACACTAAATCCAACGGTCCCAGCAAAGCATCTAGTTTAGCGAAGTTTTGGATTTCATATAAACTCACTTGAGGTCGGCGGGTCTTCTCCAACTGGTCCGCAATCACAAAAATAAAATTCAGATTTTGAAACAAAATTGTTTTTACCACCTTAAGCATAAATTTCATTCAAAACGGTTACGTAAATGGCGGAAAAATTGAAATGACACAACACAAAATTTTACAGTGCAAAACTAAGTCGGAAGCACAAAATACTTAAGCGTAAAAAATTACGTAATACGAAGCATAAAATCATTGAGTAGGGAGTGCAGAAGCATTGAGTAGGGGGTACAAAATTATTGAGTAGGGGGCGCAAAATCAATGTGTAGGGGCACAACATGTTTGCTTGACCCGGGCGCCACATACCCTCGCTGCGCTACTGCGATGGAACAAGAACAATTAATGAATGTGCCTTGTTTTTTGATATCATTCCCATGCGGTCAGGGCATTTTTGCGTATGCCATTGATTTAGTTACTTCATTAATGTTTTGAAGCGCCTAAGCTCTCCATAACGTCAGCTTTTCTTATTTAACTATTATTTATCAATGTGGATGCACCAACTCATGTCTGTTGTCAAAATTCAAATTGTTTTGTCTGTGGTGTTAATATCATTCGGGGATCATAACACAGGAAAGGAATAAATTTTCAAATCTTAACAATATTTTGCTTCACGAATACAACCGCATAAGTTGCCCTGATTATATTGCAATAATTTTGCAATTGAAAGCAAATGCAAATATTTTCGGATCGCAGCTTCTGGCTGATTTTCCGAAAGCTATGGTAAAACTGATATTTAAAGAATTTTATTGTCCCTAAGGAATGTAGTGCACAGCCACGTGGACATTCGAGTAGGTTAAAGCGGTTGGAGCTATATTTGCCTACTTTTGACGATCTCTGAGGCCCTAAAACAACATTCAGTGATGAAACTTCAATCGGGAGATTTTTGGTTGACAACGAAAAATGCAGTGTTGGCACTGGTTATGCGATACTAACAATCATTGTGGACGAGAAAATGAATAGAGTAGCGCTGCTGAGGCGCAGCACAGTTTACGATAAGCTATTTTCACTAATTACAAGGCAGTGGTTGAACGAACTAAAATATTTATTTACCTACGACCTCTATTCTGTCTTCCGACTCGTCTGCGTCATAAATGTCTTCCAGTTTGAGACCACTATTTGAAAGCCAACGCCGGAACTCCGTAGCTTCTGGGAGACGGAGAGCATGGGTCAGTTTTCTTTTCTCTAGCTCGAACTCCTTTCTGCGATAGAGTTTAACTGCCTTCAGTTATATCAAATATATCACCAAATTTGAGCAGTGCCCATTGAAACTCCTCCAGCCCTCTGTGTTTTTGTTACTGACCTGGCAGCACAACATTGGTCACAGATATGAAGATGTTGTTCTGAAATAAGTTTCATGCTTGCTTTTCCGTGCTTTGCTTGCTACTATCGTTTTCTATGATTGCTTCTTTATTTTGCGATCTACAACCTAGTTTAGAGATTATAGTTATTTGTTGTTTTGTGATTGTGTACCACTATTTTGTGTTTTAGATCACTTTGTGACACCTACTTCTAATAATATTTCACCTGTCGTAACATTTTCGCCATCTACCATATTGTATAACGATATAAATGGCACATTATCAAATGTGTCGCGCACTGAATCAGGTAAGCAGTTGGCAAAATCGCTGGCATCTAGTGCTATTATATGTAGACAAAGAATATCTGATCTAGTCAAATAGTATCATTTATTTCACAAGTATAGGGTTTAAAATCTGTTGATCTTGCGCATCTTTTTTAATATGATGACCACACCCTAAAGATATACAAGCCATGCGAATTGTTGAATAAGGTCTGCAGTGACTTCATGCATATATTGATGGGACAACCTATTTCACAAGTATAGGGTTTAAAATCTGTTGATCTTCCACATCTTTTTAATACCATGAAAACACCCAAAAGATATACAAGCCATGCGAACTGATGAATAAGGTCTGCAGTCACTTCATGCATATATTGATGGAAACAACCTTGGTTAGGCAAAAATTATGTGTAATATCGAACAAATATGTATAGCAACTTCACCGTTAGGTTTACCCAGTAGGTAATTTATTACAACTATTAATTATTGAGAGTAATAGTTTATTTTGCGCAATTTTGCTACGCACCATACTTAACTGCGAATTTTTCCATGAATATCGGTACCATTACATTTTTAAGTGAATCTGTTCTTATTTTCTACAAAACTCCCAAGTATAATAAAAACTGAAGTTGAGAATGAGCCGAGCCTGCCATGATGTTTGAAAAGCCAAGCCAAGCCTATATATAGGTCGTTTGTATATTTATGTTCTGTATTGAAACACAAACTTTTATTATTAAGAGCTTAAGAGCTTGGTCGAGCCTGGATTGCCACCGGAAGAGTGGCCCAGTGAGCCGGAAATGGTACACGAAGAGCCGAGCCAGATGCTAGGTTACGGCTGTGATAGCCGATCTGAGCCGGACATGGTTGAAGAAGAGCCTAGACCAGCCAGAGTAGTAAAACCTGGCTCTTTCTCATCTCTAATAAAAACGATAAAATCTGTTTTTCTTTAACGACATTGCTGAATAAAAGCATTCTACAACACGATATATAAAGCTCGTTGCGAAACTTATCTAGAATTTTACAACGATAATTATAATTTTACTAAGGAAAATGTAGTATTACTTCAAGATTATATAAGTTTAATTGTGCTACCCCGGTTTGTTCGTTATTAGCTTTTTTATACTTGCTACAGCATTATGCATATCAGTATTAAACATCAAGTATAAAACAACATTTTAAAAATATATATGAGGTTTTGTGAAATACCGCTTATCTTTTTGAACGACGTGTTCCATAATAACTTGTTTAATTTGATCCAGATTTTATTTTTATTAGCTGTATAGTAGACGGTTATAATGGACGCGATGAGAAAAAAATATTTGAACAGACCTGAATAGCACACCATTGATCATGTCAAGCTCCCTCTCGCCTAGCGCATGAAGTCAAAAGCCTTCGCCTTTCAGATGACCCTGTAATATGTTGTCTCTGTAATCCTTAGCCGAAATTTAAGCGTAAAGCCTAAACCAAAGCTTAAACTTAGCCCTGCTCCAAATTAATCTTTAAATACTTGTCTTATGGTATTCATGCGTAATTCTCCTGCCCTCTCTGTTTATTATATCTGCCAATTATCTGTGGGTATCTTCGGTTATTGTCCAGCCATCACACTGTCACACTGTTTTCAGTTTTTTTCCGTGGTTTTGCATGCAAATCGTGTCTGACACACCAGTCATATATTCCCAACTACCGTATGTAGAAGGATTTGTATAATTTAGCTAAGATCACATAGCTAGCGTAAATAATTAACGAGCTACTTTTTAATCGGCATAACTTAGCAGTGGATGATATAAGTTATATAATTTTAACAAGAGTAAGTGTGGAGCAGATTAAACAACTGTACTGAACTAACTATAAGTACGATGCTACGTAGGTTCTGTATGTACAAGATCATACATTTCACTGTACGAGCCTTCGTTCCTGAAGGAGAAGTGTTGAATCATTATTAAATATTGAATTCTATTAACAGATCGATTCAGGATTGTCGGTATCACTTGTAAGAATTTATAGGTGACGTGAAATCACGAATCTGTGATATCATAAGATACCTAAGGACCTTGGGTAGCGTCATTTTTTAATATTTTTCCAGCAGACCTGGTATTCTAGCTTTGTGGGAAATTTATTTCCAAATTTAAGTTAATTTCAATCCTTTCCACGGACACACGTATCGTTTAACCCACGGCTAATATTAAATTTATGTTTATGTTACCTTAAAGTTATCTGAAACCTCTAGTGCTTTTCACTAAAATCCATTAATAAATTAGTATACATCGGCGAAATCGTGCTCCTAAATCTGTAAAAATTTGGTTGTAGAACGCTGCTTAACTGTAAATTTCGAGCCTTTCAGTCAAATGTTCGAAAAGTAACCATTCTTAATATTTTTGAAATACTGAACGTGTATCAAGATCATAAATAAAAACCGACGTGGTGTCGAGCACTGACCTGTGATTTGTTTTTAACGAAAATCAGTAACAAGTCAAGCCCTAGCAACTAAAATCATATTTTCATCAATTATTTCTGCTGTAATTTACGCATAATTAAACTACGGTAATCAGTATGTTGAAAGTTGTTTGGTAGTAATTATGAGTGACAACATTCGTACAATTATGACATTATCTCGTTCAATCCATGCTTGTCAATCAATAATTAGACGGTATATTAAGAACATGTGTGTTTATTTTCCACGCAAAACCCGGAAATAACCTTTGTGACTACTGAAGATGCGTTTCGATCAAAAAGCCACCACAATGCAAATGGCCATAGCGCTTCAAATCCCGCAAAAGAACTACATTTATGTATTTTTAGAAGAATATACCTAAACAGATTCGCACATTTTATTGAAGCCTTGGAATCAGGACCATTGGCTGTCTTGTGTTTATGAGAATATCGGCTATTTAATGGTGTTAGCCACATAATTTCGTGGTTAATTACGCATTATGTGGCACGTTTTATTACTGCGGCGGTAATGTTGAAATTCGTCACCTGCTGACGCTTTGTATATACTTAGTAAACAGGAAAAGTTATGCTGCTACAATCAATACAGCTATAAATAGCTACTGTAAAAATGTAATGTAATTGTCTAACAATAAATGTGTATATTACTTTAGTTCAGGTGAATAAAATAGACTAATCCTAGATTTGGGTGAAGCTTGCACCATGCAACAATTATATAAACAGTATTTAACACGTCACTTGATTAATGGTTAAAGTTGTTAAACGACGAATTGGCAGCCTTGTGTGTGATTTTGAGTTTAACTTCATACAAAATTTTGTATCTATTTATTTTTATCTGGTTTTACAAATATCCCCAACCCATTTACTGGTACATAGTACCAGTTACGTTGGGCCATAGTTTTGCATATTTACGGTATTATTCAAATGTTAAATACCGTATATATAGCAATGCCTTTAGCAGATCGTATAACGGATTAAGAGGTTGTTTTCACTGCGTTGGACAGCACTGTATTGAATTTTGCAGAACCTACGCTATTGCAAATACACCCTACGAGACTAAATGCTTCGCTGCGACCGCTTGGCTTAGGCTATTCGTGAAACTTATCAGATGTCTCGTATACTTAACGTTTAGTTTAACCGTTAAAGAATGACACTGTACCTATAGCGCGCAGTCGTTGAGGTTGTCTCTTTTAATTTCAGCCGTTTCACGGGCAATATCCGATATTTCATAAACTCACAAACTAATTAGTTCCTAACTTCTTTTAACTACTTTCTCGGCCTGACATTTCGCAGCATTGGTTTCCCTCTTGGTATGCCATTGGATTTCCCTCGGGTCTAACGGGTTTAATTTCCTCTAGTGAATTTATTTATCTCACCTTTCAACCAGCAGTTCATCCACAAAAATGGTAATTTGTAATCCTATTTCAAAACTGAAGCTCTGATAAATCAACGGCAGTTTGGAAAAACCAAAATACGCAAAAACAAAACCTGACAGATTACCATATAACGAATATTATATTAACTGCGATTACATTAACCGCAACAAAATATATTTTAGAGACGAATAAAAATTCGTTTGGACTTTCGGCGGCGCACTTTTAGTTCAAACAATTGCCAAAACCTATCCATGGCACAACTACTGGACTATGTCTTTGCTACAAAACACTATTATGGGTTTTCCTACTTTTCTGTAGGGCTGGGGGTGTAATTAAAAAATTGGAGAATTTAAGAGGTACTTTAAAAAGAATAAAAAATTGGAGGATAAAAACGCAAGTGTACTTGGTATTAATTACTGTACTGATCTTATACTTTTCAGGACACGCGAACGAAAGTGCTACCGAAATTGCAGTGATTGTGGTTATTGTTATATTCGTCCTTTTGGCTGTATTGATAATCATTTGCTGTCTTTTATTTCGGCAACGTGGACAAAAATACCCAGGTAAAAATAGTTTAATATTGAATTTGTAAAATCACTAGAGATTTAAATCAGTTTTTTCTAAATCTCTGACATCAATTTCGGCACCAGAGCAACGCGAATGGTATTATCATAACTGAATATCTTAATAGGTTCATTATCTTGTAATATCTCACTTGCGAAGTCGAAACGGAGCGAGAGTGGTTTCATTTTTTAAGTTATCATTTAATATAATCACCTGGAACAGCAAATATACATATACCACCCTAAAAAATCTGGCACCCTGAATCCATTGAAAATCTTAAAACATCTTCGATCCTAAACCCGTCGTAAATAAGTGACAACGCATCAAGAATTTGAGCTGGTCTCTAACGAAGCCATTGTACTCAGCCTACCGAAATACTTATATATAGGTAATTCTTTATGTCCTGTACACAATACGCAACCAGACAACTGGAGACACACTATAGTCTAGAAATCGGGGATTCAATGATATCAAACCCATTGAAAATCTATGAAAAGGCACGAAATACGCACACTAGACTCTAAATAATCAAATGATTGTGTTTACAAAAACCTATATATAGACAATGCTTAATGCCCTGCACGCAATATATAACCAAGCAAATGAAAACGGACTATATTTTGAAATCGAGTTCGTCGACCGTAAAATTATGAAACCACATGAAAAGGTACAATATAGTTAAGTTGGATTCTAGCAAACAAAACCACCTTATGAACTAATAAGCCCGCATTGTAAAGTAGAAAACACGCAATAACATGCCGAAATTTGAATAATCGCTATTCCTGTCAAAGGGTCGACGAGTGGATCTACAAAAAAGTCGTGGTCAATAAAGTTGTAGTTCTCGATGAGCTGATTCTGTATTTTTGCCATTCGAAGCCTGCGTCTTGACATAGGGGCTGCGAAACACGTTGTACCTTTATGACCAGATTTAGCAAAGTAGCTTTAAAAATCTCTTTTGCCATTTTGACCAGGGTCTGAACTATTCCCGTTCAAATAAAGGGTGCATTTGGAACAAAAAAATTATCGAAATCGATCGACCCAAAGATGAGTTATGAATGATAGCGATAGACAAAAAAATAAATTTTCAAATTTTTCCCCAGCGTCCTCAATGGAAGCTCCGCTCTTTTCGCCCAATCGGCTTAAATACAACAACTTTATTTTACTTAAAATTGTAGACGTACTAGAACTAAGATTATGCAAAACCAAATGCATTTCTAGTGACGCAAAATTAAAAAATGTCATTCTGAGCTGATCAAACAATGTGGCTTAAAATTTTTGCGGCAGAAAGACACGGGAGGAGAGGGTGTTGGAATGGTGGGCCCAATCCCCGCACAATTTGCCAAATATGGCGCACATGTGCTGTGGGTCCTTATAACTTGGAGTTTCAGCCACTAAGATTCCGAAACGATCCACCGCCAATGGAATGAAACACTGACATTTGTGCACAATGATTTTGAAAAATCGAATAACTTGACCGGCAAAATTTGTTATATATTGCATGTTTGCATCTAGACGTTGCTGTGTTGTGGTTGGAGTTGTTTCGTTGTTACTGTTACTATATCGATTTCAAGATTTATCCGTTTTCAGTCTATGATGCTAAAATATACTTATTGTGCTATCGAAAGTACAAAGCCCATTGTTCAATACAGGTATAATAATAATAACGGCATTTATTACACGCTTTTTCGCAATAGCGTTGAAATAGGGCAAAAGATTGTCAGAATATACAATAGTCAGAAGGCAACAAGTTTTGTGATATCACTCTGACGAACTGATAAAGAAGTGAGTCTTCAATTTTGCTTTAAACGCAGTAACCTCGAGAATACTGTCACGTAGTATTTGCGTCGTACTATTCCAAGCGGATGGGCCGAGGAACTAAAAGCTATTGTTTCTAGAGATGTCAGTCCGAAACATTTCTTCATTCGCCAGACGAGGCGAGGACGAGGTATTAATCATCTCGGCAATATACGCTAGTGTTTCGTAGAAAAGTGCATTTTGAACCATCAACAGTATTTTATTTGTTCGAACTGTAGCCTGTGTAGCGTTCGCAGTATGGACGATATGTCCCGTCGACTGAGCAGCGATACAGCGATGGCT
>JASANE010007058.1:0-20032 GCA_030248225.1 Trileptium ribeirensis
AGACGTATTGCTAAGAGCAGTTTTACACAATAGCCCATATATTTAAATGTCCTATACGTACTTATAGACATATGTACTTGTATTTAGGGACGCATATAAAGTGTAGATTTGGATACACTACAATACATATATAAATATATACATACAACTGTATCTTTATATGTATAAATATATATAAATCATATATTTATATATTATTTTAAGTATTAATATCTTTGAAAAATCGCACTGGTTGTGGCAGTGCGTTTCAGGTTGGTTTTTAACTTTTCTTGAATTTTACTGTATTTTATTGTCGGAGGCGTTTATGTTGTTATATTACCTTTGATTTATACATCGCTAATTAGATTATCAAAATACAATGATGCAAAATTATTGGTTTGCTGCAGTTTATGTTACTCTTCCCGGCTATTTCAAAAAGCGGTTTCAAGGATGAAGGCTGCTTTAAAAGTTCACTATCGGTTACCCATTTAAAGTCGCAAGCAATCAAAGTTGTCGCTGTATTTTCGAAATTGACGATATTCCGGCTAAGCAGCGGGGACTAACCGTAAAGACACGGAATATCTTTATGCAACATTGATTATTTTGTAAACAAAGTAATGCGTAAAATCATTGGTGAATTGGAATACGCCTTTAGAAACGGATCTACGCGGATGTAGCCGTAAATTTTCAATTGTTTCATAAAATTAATAAGGCAAACACAGACATGATTATTATTAACTGCACCATGTAAAATATATTTAGATAGCTGCTCATAAGGGCAGCAGAAATGGAGACTGCTAATTTTGGCGCGACGATACTCATCTGTTTTGTTTAAGATTGAAGGGTCTTTTAGTTAGCCTCCCCAGTGGGAATTTGATCAATTTTGAAGATACAGGGATAATTTTAATACTATTCGATTCATCTCGAAACGTAATTCAGAAAATATCCATTTCCGACATTGTTATCACAAATTTTTCCGATTTTTTTAGTTTCCGATGACCCCCGTCTTTGCCTAAAGTTTTTGAAGAAAATTCCAAAATAAATGTGTAATTTCCTATTTCATTTGTACCGCATTGACGAGCTGAGCCTAACGTAGCGAAAGCATCTTAAGTGATTGTCAAGTTGAGCAGTTACTCTGGTGTATGTAAAACCTTAAAGCCTGAGGCTAAGCTAAGCCTAGCCCAAACCTAATTCGTTAATATAAAACCGATATAGCTGATTTTACCAGCATTCGCTTCAACTCGTCAATACGGTTCGTTTATAAAATGAGCCGCATCTCGTCAATGCGGTTCGTACTGATATATGAAATTATACATTTATCGATAAAAATTTTTTGAAAGTTTTAAGTAACAATGGCAACCTAACAATGGAAAAACAAAGTTTGGCATAAAAGCAGTTTAATAGATATTTTCTGACCCAGCTGTGTCGAATGGTACTAAAATTATAGTTGTATCTTTAACAGTGACCAATTTCTGGCTGACAGACTAACCGACAAAAACCAGGACAACCTAATAGTCTAGTCTGACTACCTAAACAAATTGGAACTCACGACAGTTACTTTTACCTACCTTTGTAAGTCCAACTTTCCGGAGATATTGTTGGGAGTCTAATTTAACGGGAATATATGAGCTTACAAAATCATAAGATGGCTAGAGTAACTTTGACAAAATGACTAGACCCCAAATTTATTAAGAATTTTAGTTTATTTCTTACATTTACCAGAGTTGGTAAACAAGGGAAACTTATACAAAAATGCCCTTAGAGAAATGAGAAAATATGCGCCAAAACTGAGCAAAATCTCAGTTTTTGTCAAATGAGTCAAATCTGAGTTTTTCAAGGACTATAACTCAAGGGGCAGGATCGGACGACATTGCTGAATCCAAATTTAACATTTCAAACGCTGCTGATCAATCATGCTGTAAAAACGCCCGACGTGAACCAATGACTGTAGATCACGAATTTCTCTAGCTTAAGTCCCGGTGTACACGCGGATATGTAGCCCGTTCAAATCAGCTTTTTTGTAAGCAGAACGTGTATGCTAGCATTAGATGCAAGGAAATAGCTCGAGTATGACTGATTGAAAATCCCAGTTTGGTCCCGATATTCAGTTGTAAATCTCCAAGCCGTCGGTAGAAAACGTTCATTGTACCTGTGATTGCGAAAAGGATACATTGAGAAGAGTAGAAGTCAAACAAATTAACAAAGCCGGATCACTGAAAACGTTTTTACTAGCTGATCGTAGGATTCATCCGAGCAAAACTTTAGCAGAACGCAACTGTTTGAGTTTTGACTGTAGAATGTTTCCGCAACTCATAATTTTACCAATTGTCAAATCAAGAGTTGTTAGATCAATTCCATTAGTTTAAGTATACCAATATTTACTAAAACACTTGAAATTGTAAATTTTTGCCATGTTAGGTACAAAATGCATAACCGTTGAGTGTTCGACTGGGCAATAGCTGAAACAGAATTGCTCTTTGATCAGTTCAAACTAGGCTTCGATGAGTAAGTATACGCAACACAATGCTTGAGATATTCACATCTAACCTAGTAAGTCAGTCCGTCACAACTTATCTCTAGTAACTAGTGTCTAAACTATCAGCGATCCTTTCATGCCAAATTATAACGGTTACCGAGCGTTATAGCGTTCCCGATAGTTCAGGAAAGCAAATTATTATCAATTTCTGATAGCCACATACCCATGGTACATTGTGTGTGCCAAAGGCCAAATAATAGGATAAACCTGCTAGAACCGAGGAGGATGACGATTTGCTGATCAAACCAAAACTATTTTAGTTACTTGGTGATGCACTTTAACTAACAGTATAAATTCCTGTTACGTCCGGTGCTACAGCAAAATGCCTATAGCAATCGAGTATCAAAACAATACTCATAAAACACATTCTAGTTATTTATGTGTGAGTCCCAATTAGGTGGGTACACGTAGGTTGTTCTTTTGTCAAGTCAGTTCACACTCGTAAAAGCAATGAACGTGAACAAATAACAAATTTCATTTGTATACATTTACGCGATCTGCGTTGTAGCCGCGCGTAGGCGCTGTGTGCGGTCTATATTTTACGATTTAGCATCGCATTTTTCTGACCGCGTATAAGTGAAAACCCGACTACCAATCGCGTTTTCTCGTATGCTATAATACACAAATAGAACGCGAACATTGATGCCTGATTCAGAATGTTATTATTGATGGACGTGGATAAACGTGCGAAGTGGACAAATGTTCGCGAAAGCAAATTCTATTCGTACATCGCGTAGCACATGCTCGCATTCGTAAAAATGAGAATTGGAAAAATATGCAAACGTGAATTTCTGCGCAAATCAATTCGTGATTTTAATAAAAAGACAACCTTGGTGTATGTACCTAAAGTGGACTCATGCATTAGTCCACTCACTCTTTTCAATGGCTTTAGCCACAGTGTTTGGCCACACATTGGACCGAGATCCTTAATGTAAAAGCCACGCAGAGCGCGTAGGATTTTCCAGCCCTTATGGAAATATCAAGCAGCTAGTAAAATTTAACACTTTAATGTACAATTCCAAAACTTCAATATCGGATGAGATGTTTTCACGAAGGCAGCCTACTCCTCATCTCTTAAAATCAACATCATTCCTAGTTGAAAACTCTCATCTAAAACTATGCCCATAGTCATTGCCAAACGACGAGTGAGGCCTCTGCTGACACAGCCACCGAGCTAGGTAGGGACAGGCGCCCATCTTCAAAAATGTGTGCCTCACCAAAATGAGCACATAGTGTGCCACCGGATACGTGCGGTGTCGTTAACTCCAAAATCGCTTGTCAAAAAACGTGATGAATCACCAAAATTGATATCTTATTTCAGACGAGCTTTTAAGATAAAATTTGCCACCGCTGATGATACAGGCAAGGCCATGCATTGACAAATAAATGTATAACGAGTCAGCTAAACTTAAAAATAAATCGCTGTAGTTTACGTACATTACAAATAAAAAAAGTATAAAACGCCCGACGACAACACCGTTGAGGTATTGCCCAAAAATGAAATAAGGTCGAGTAGATCCCATAAAATTCCCTAACGTCCCAAGACTGAGGAGGTCTAGTCGAACTCTAGTATCTCAGTTGATTGGAAAGTAGAGATAGACAGGAACGTTTTGACGAGCGAAGGTGCCGTGGAAAAATCCTCGAGCGGCACGATATTGACATTCAGCGTCCGGCTGTCGTCTGCGAACGAGTACCGTTGACCTGAAATCAAACAGATAATAAGTGACCAAAATGAACCAGATTAATAATGCCTGGCACTTCTCAAATTCACCAGTGCTGATAAGCACTGATAAGATAACATGTTGCTATACAAAAACAACCTCCAAGTTTTTACAGCAAAATAAAATTAACAGCAAAAGTGATAAGCTTTGACTTTTTCTCAAATACGTAGAGGAGTTCAAGTTAGGAACGGATAAAGTGGGCCAAATCTATTCACACTAGAGAAGTTGTGAAAACTGAAGTATAAGTCAAAACTTTGGGGGCTTACTAATGACCACAGAGGAACAAGGCGCGCCACGGAATACGATGAACAAGTGTGAAAAATTTTAGCTTCTTTGCGAGAATTAGAATGACTATTATCATTAAGATAGAGCAAGTCATTTTCAGGTACAAAAATTTATTCTTTCTTGTGTGTCGGATGGGGAACGATGAATCGTCCTTATTACCTATACATATGCCTTGGTGTTGACTTCCTCCAGGGGACGTGTAATGAATCATACAACAAAACTACACATGTGCGCCCCTGACAGTGTCTAGGCCGAACACCATGGCAAAGCCCGCTTGCTGCCTGCTAAGCTAATCGATTTTTTGGGACTGGGTGTATAATTGCCTCTGGCTTGAGAGTCGTGGAAGCCGAGGTCGTATGCCCGCCATTTGGTAGCAACCCTACTGTGCAGCTGGGTAATACATTCTAGCTATTTGGGGAGGTGTTTGTTTTTGTTTCGACCGAATCGAATCGAAAATTTTTTACTCTAGTATAACTGAATATATTCTAGAAATTGGGTTCATTGAGTTTAAACTGATTGAAAACCTATGAAAAGGCTTGAAATATACTTTCTATGCCATATATATTCAAATCATTATATCCAAAGTTCAGAAATACTTATTTATCAGTCTTGGAGCCCTGCACGCAATTTATAGCGAAAAAAATGAAAATAGAGTACATTTTGTAAATCGGGTTCGCCGACCGTAAACCCCAATGAAAATGTATAATATAGTCAAATTGAACTTTAGAAAGCAAAACAGTCATATCAACCGTGCTTTGTAACATAATGGACGTTCGTTCCAGGGCAAAAACACTCAATGACATTCTGAAATTTGAAAGCTCGATATTTCTGACAAAGGATCGACGAGCCAAATTCGGCTCCACAGCGACCCTAGAGTGCTCCCAAAAAGTGATCTTCGGTGAAAATTCTGCATTTTGATAAGCTGGTTCGTTTTTCAACGCGAAATTGTGTCACGGGATATAGGCTTCGAAAGAATGATACACGTATTTCCAGATTTGGCAAAGAACCCTCAAAAACCTGTTTTTTGCTCTTTGACCCGGGCGATGGAGTCGGAGCTTTTCAATTAAAGGCCACAGCTTCATCAGTTTTGCTATCGAACAGAAAAATTCATCGACATATCTACCCGAATATTAATTACACGCGATAGAAACAGACAAATATAACAAATTTTCTCGATTTTCCCCTAAAACGCTGTCACAGGAAACTGCTGTATCACTCGTATTCTATTTTCGGGGATGAATACAATATAAAGTCGAATGGGATAGGCTATCACCAATGATACAAATCGTCTTTCAAGAAGTGGACTAGTTTCATGGGTTGCATTCGTGAATAGCTGCGTATGATTTTGTCACTGCAACCTTAATACGGTGCGCGTCTGCTAAATCAACCTTTTAGCAGCTCCAATTTTTAAGATTAAAATTACCGCTACATTCAGTACCTCCTTTGGAAACCAGGACCGTGGTCAAACCACCCGCAGTGTAACTAGGTGCGCGTTAATGAACATGTGAATTTGTGAGCTAGGGTGCGTCCTAAATATTTGGGGTTTGTGCACATGTATTTTGGCATATTACTTGGCTATTCAGTAAATAAATTGAGATCGTAACGCTTGGAAACATTATCGGAATGACGTAAAACTAATGAAAATGTTATTGAGGGCTTTGTTGTGTCGTTGGATCTATTGTATACTGATATATTGTGAATTTACTGTACTAAAGTGAAATCCATCTAGGCTCATAAATATTAATGAGCAGAACACCGGTATTTTAATTTACAAGATAACGCCGAACTTCAGTTCGAAAGTATGACCCCAATTTTTATGCAGCTAAAGCTTTAACTAGCAATTAGTAGTAGTAAGTGCAGCGATAACTTTTACTTGAAAAACTTATATTACTTTTTCTTAGGTCCGGCATAAGCCATTCGTTAAATAAAAATATGTAAAGCTGCATGATCCACGGGGCTCGTCATTCGAAATCCAGAGACACCGAATTTAGCCTGGGAGGTATGAGACAGTGGTATTGCCCATTTCACACTGCGGATTGTAATCTTAAAAATTGTTACATTTAATTTAATTTTAGTGCCAAAGCTAAAAATTAATAAAATTCCTTCAGAAACTTTGCTAGTATAAACTTCATTAATGTCAAAAACTATTTTTAAACAAACTTTCGCATCTTTTAGTAACTTTAGGTTTAGAAATGGTATATTAAAAAATTATTGTTACTTTTTGTTTCAACAGCGCAACATTTCAAAAATAGAGGGAACCAGGGGCGTAACCAGCAAATCTTGTGACGTGGGAACCTAGCTTTGTAGGGAGGTCACCATTCAAAAAGCTTTTTCAGTAGCATTTGTGAATAATTTGTAGCAGAAATGTAGCTAGTGGGTAACATTGTAAGTATCAGAATGCAACAAAAATTCTTATGGAGACAAATATAAAATATTAGCCATGTTCAGTGTTCTCACTGTCCGTTTACCCGGTCCGCGCAACTCGAATGTTATCAAAATATATATTTTTGAGTCTGACACAGGGGACCGCTCTGTTCCACACGAGGGGGGGGGGGCACGTTATGCCCATGGAGGGAACACAACAATCCTCGCGAAACATTTAGTATGTAATGCCATGAGCAAATGACATGGTAACAAACAATAAATCATGCCAAGCAATTTGCTGTTAGTTGATATATCTACATACAGTTAGGACGAATACTTTTTTCGTCTAAAATTGTCGCAGCTACTTGAGAGCACTCTGAAGCCGATTATAGTATAATAAAAATAGATAACCAATGATTTGTCGTTAAAAGCTGAATTAGTTTGTCCTAGACACCTGTGCTTCAAATGCTTTACAAGTTTAAAATATTCTTAAAGAAATTCGGCTTTGTCAAATACATTCAAAGCTATCAAAAAATTGCACTGTCTCTTCATGTAAATCTTTTAGTCGTTTCAATATCTCCTATTCTGCTTTGATGTTGATCATAATCATCAATGTTAATAATTCTACAGGAAAGCCAATGTGCTTTTCCGACAAAGCAGTGCGTCCGCAAGCAAACTGTTCTTTTGTTATACCTTTTTCAGTTGAAAACGAAGTGTTAAGGCGTGTTCACACGCTCAAACTTTTTGCTCAAATTTTGATCAAAATTTGAGCTCAAATTTTGATCAAATTTTGATCAAAATTTGAAAGCATCTTGTTTGCATTTTTATCAAGTTTGAACGTGTGAACGCTGTTCAAACTTTTCATGAATATTCCTGTAGCCAATCATGGACGATATGCATTGCCTGAAAAAGTTTGAGCTCAAATATTAATCACAAATTTTAAAATATCGGAATTTTTATTTAAAAATCACCATCAAATTTTGATCAAAATTTGATCAAATTTTGAGCTCAAATTTTGAGTTCAAAATTTGAGCAAAAAATTTGAGCGTGTGAACACGCCTTTAGTATCATCACCAACGATCTAAAACACCATAAGTGTCAATACTGTGATAAACCAATGGCCTAAAGTTATTAAAACGTGAGCAGTAGCACAATGTTGGTTCCATCGGACATTGCAGGACTAGTTTGAGACAAATGAAGCATCAAAGTGATAAACGAATCGAAGTTGACTGAATTTTTAGACAAAAAAAATCGATATAACATTGGAATTATAACATTGCGACTTTGTATACATTTCAGATACCGCCGACATAATGACTAAATATATATTTTATCTGCAACTATTATTGTCAATTGCTGTTATTTGTAATGCTCAAAATTTGGTCGATCCACCACAGTTAGAAGTAATGATAGATGATCCAAAATGCGCTAATGTAAGTTACAACCGAAGTTTTAGTATGCATTTATACTTCACTAGACGAAATCAAACCAAGAAAACAAACAAAGAATCAAAATAGCTATGCAATAAAACTACCGTTTTCATATAAGCTTTGAAAATATGTTTCAAAAACGAAAGATGAAACTTATACGTAACAAAAAAGTATAGAGACCACCAGCTTCAAGCATTTATTTTGAAAATAGGTGAAAGCAATAAAAGGCGCATCTACAGAACTAAATATTTCGTGAAAAATATTAATATGAGTTATTATTCCTTCTTGTAAGCTTGTTGGTTTAGTACAAAATTGTGTACTTTCCCGAAATTAGTGCAATAACGAAAAACGGTAATGGGGAATATAACATTTATGTATAGAACGTTATCAGTCAAAGTTACCGACCATGTATAAAAATTATTATTGGTTGCTGGTAAGCAATATAGAGCTGAGACTATAGATTTCGTTTAGAAAATTAAAAAGTATATACAGTTTTATTTGAAAAATCCCACTTAAGGCCATACCCCCAACAGCGGTAAACCTAAATGCATATTACCAGTCAGGTGGACGGGAAACCGTAAGCTACATGAAACATTAATTTGTCCGTTGCTGTAACGGTAATTTGAAGCGTTGGCCATCTATTTCAGAATAATACATTATGGGCTTGGCACCACTCTGATTTTACCTGGCTCTGTTCGGCTGTAATCGGCTATACCAGAAAACAGCTCGATTCGATACACTAAAACCGTCGCATTCTTGAATATCTAGTATTCTTTTATCACTAAAATTTCGAAGTCTCTACAAATGAAATTAAAAGTGATATGCTTGTTACAACAGACCAATTAAAATATGATTACGTCTACGGTAACATGATTTTATATTATTATTTATGTGTTTGCACCAAGTTCTACCGAGAATCTAGACTTCGAACTCAAGGACAAATATATATGCTAGAATTTCGCAAAAAGTAGATTTCAACCCTGTACCTCCTGATCTTAAAGGTGAAATCCTGCATTGTGCAATCTGTTTTCTGTATATAAAGGTGGTCGCCACCTAGAAATTATCCGCAGATTCTGATAGGATATTTTATGATACATTGTAAACTGTTTCAAAATAGAAGTAATATTTTTATTTAATTTTAGTAAAAAATTAAAACTCCGCTGTAATATAAATTAGCAAAATAGTTAGTGATTGGAAGATTCCGCTTGCAGGTATACTATGCAATTGATAACTTTTTGCATCTCTTATAATAATTATAGAATCGATCGAGATGTTTAAGGCTATTTGAGGTTTTATATAAGTTGTAATGCAGCATAATTTCTTGTGAAATGATTTGCATAAATCCCTGCCTGCACAGAAGTCGTACAGCGCCAAGTTTCAGGCTAAGATGAGCACGTATTTTGCAGTTATCTTTTGTTATCTTTTCTTTTCTAAAGTGAACCAATTTACCACAACCAGCAACGCCAAATTCAAGCTTAAATTTTAACGCACAAATTACGCAAATTTCGTTATTACAGACTACAACCAGTTAATGGTTGATCTGATGTCACTAAATGTTTACACAGTTCATATGTCATTATATTAGCTGCATGAGTCAACGTGATTTCGTTAATGATCCCCTTTTACAAGAAGAAGCGGAATTAAAATTACTATTTTATGCTATAATCCTAAAATTTCCTAATTATATGCAATTTGCAATTGGACAGTGTATGCAAACGCAGGCCGACCCAGAGGTTTTTAAGGAGAGGGAGCTGTTACCTCGATCCATCTTTAGTCAACTATTTTTTCTAATATTGGATATCGTTTCGCTTTTCTAGTTTTTAATTGTCCAGCCAACAAAGGGCCTCGACCACCTACCCTACTCACCCATGCCTAGATCCACTAGTGCCTGTATATGTTCACCCTAGATATTGTATGTACCAGTAACATCAACATTATCGTCGAAAAGAAAGCAAACAATCTAAATATACGTCGTATTGACTACGAG
Source organism: Trileptium ribeirensis (assembly GCA_030248225.1). Lineage (NCBI taxonomy): Eukaryota > Metazoa > Nematoda > Enoplea > Enoplida > Thoracostomopsidae > Trileptium > Trileptium ribeirensis. Next base: position 10,303 of record JASANE010007058.1, read on the forward strand.
CCGAGAACAGCCAGCTTGAGCTTTTATGACGAAAGTAGGCTCGGTCAGCCTTGGCTCAAAACATAGTTGACTTGGCTTGACTCAGCTGAAATGAAAGAAGCTCCTCTGGGCTCGAAAAAATGGTCCGGGATCGGTTCCGTTCGGTTTGAAGCTGAGCCGAGACTAGAGCCGAAATTCTCACCTCTAGTTTCGCCTCTGGATACGGAAGTGCTACAGGCAGCGGAGCTCTGAAATGCTATAAAATTGTGCCTTTGACAGATAGTGAAAAAGGAAATGTAAAACCAAAAAGAAGTGTAAATACGTTTGATTTTGTGCTAAATATGTAACAAACAATCCGGAACATGCTTCAGCAACGAATGACAATTAGTCACAAATAAAACAACAATATTCAGACCATATAGGTCGCTACATTGGTTTAAACATAGCCAAAATCAGAAAAACGTACAACAAGGAATCTATATGGTTGTTTTAAAGTACTATTATCAGTTATCTTTGTTTTTTATACTAAAGCTGATGGTTTCACACAAATATAGTGTAACTTTGGCGAATGTAGGCACTAAGGCTGACCACTGTAAAGTTGAAAACGTTTTTCTTTAGAATCAAAAATCCCTCTATAATAATGCTAGCAATTATTTTCCAACTACCCTTGAGCTACAGTGCACTATAATTCAAGAATATATGATATTTTGTATGTAATCCAACGAATTTGTAGAAAAGACAGATAATTATTTTGAAGTAAACATATAGTCCTATAGTTGAACCTTTTGCTACTTTTGTATATGTCGAAGCTAAAGGTGTGATGTCGGCGGGTCAAGAATATTTCCTTGCGTTTTTGAATCATATCTTGTGGCTGTTAGTATAATGATTATTTTGTTACATAGATAGCCCAGTATCATTTATTAAGGTTTTGCTTTAATTTTCTGTTTGATTTGTAAAATAAAATTAATTAAAATCTAATTTTCACGATAGCTGAGAATTCACCTACCGAAGCGCCTGTGTATTATTAATTTGCATAACTGTTTTAATTTTTTTGTCAAATTCAATGTGGATTTGCCAAAAATTAATTAGTGCAGAAGCGCCTTGTTTTGCGAAATCCCGTCTAACGAGAAAATAGAATTTTAAGTAATGTTTCAGTTGATTAGCAAAAACATAAACTGATTTATATATTTACCAGATAATGAAACTTAGCTATGTAATGTAGCGCGAAATAATATGTTGCGGCTTCACAAGAATTAATATTTTATTGCACTTGTCTTTTGGAGTTATTTTCTACACGTTATGTCATTGTCAAGTTCAGAAGATTCAAAAACGCAATCATCCTATATAAAAATGATATAAAAAGTTGTTTTACAGTTTGTATTGATGTCTGATAGCTTGTAGTATACTCATAAAATCGTTGAAACAATAAAATTTGCTGCTGCAAACAAAATATTTGTTTGTTCTTTACCAATTGAGGGTTCGAAGCACTGGTATTATTGCAGTGAGAATTTTTAAGTTTTATTACTTTCAACAATCAGTGCTCTATAAAATACCGAAATGCGAACCTCAATATGTAATTAAGTGTAATTTGGGAAAAAAGCAATATTTCTGCACGGACTTTATCGAAATTAAAAACATGATGAACTGTAAGAAACTTATTCATTTACAGGATGTTAATGCAAACAATTTAACGTAAATTAATTTACAATAAATTCTAATTTAACACTCACGTTTTAGAACTGTTGTACAATAGTGTAAGAAAATATTTTTCCTTTGTCTGCACAATACATGTTTCACTCTGATAATTTCAGACTGTTTCTGACTGTAAGAAACTTACTTATTTACAGGATGTTAACGCAAACAATTTAACGTAAATTAATTTACAATAAATTCTAATTTAACACTCATGTTTTAGAACCGTTGTACAACAGTGTAAGAAAATATTTTTCCTTCGTCTGCACAATACATGTTTCAGTTTGATAATTTCAATGTAAAACATCCGTTTGCAAAATTTTTTTTCATATCTGAATAAAATTTGTTCTATCGTTGTCTATCCAGTTCATGATACCGCTTTAATGAAATGATAGGCGGTTCTTCACAGTAACTAATGTAATTCGCACGGTATAATTTTGCCTTCGACACAAACTTATTACGCTTGTTTCGCATGTTTCAACCAAGACAATATGTATGTATCACATATTCTATATACTTCATTCAAATTTTACTTTGGCTTGGCTGTTTCATGTGTCGTATGTTTTTAAAAGAAAAGCTTGAAGAGACATCTAATCGACACTTGTACTTCCTTAAGACGTGCTCACACGCTCAAACTTTTTGCTCAAATTTTGATCAAAATTTGGAAGCATCATCTTTTTTGCATTTTTTATATGTTTGAACGCGTGAACACTGTTCAAACTTTTCATGAATATTCCTGTAGCCAATCAGGAAGCTGATGTATTACCTGAAAAAGTTTGAGCTCAAATGTTGATCTCAAACTTTGAAATATCGCAATTTTCATTTAAAAATCAACTTTTGATCAAATATTGAGCACAAATTGTGAGCAAAAAGTTTTAGCGTGTGAACACGCCTTAAGATATACACATGTAACACAGCAATACCAAGCTCCAACATTTGGTTCCCGCATGTACATTAACTTATCAAAGCCACAATGTTGATAACACGCTATTCATAAAACAATTTAAATCGAAAATGAAATTTTTGAATTGGACGATAGTAATGAAGTAAATAATTGCAGAGATTTTAAGAAATAATATATATTAAATATAGGGCGGTGGTAACTCAAACGAATGCCCGTGTTCGAACGATCCCATTTGCAAAGAAGCGTACGACTGTATGATCGCAAACAGAGTAGAGCCGTTTTGTGCAAGAATAATGACCTCGAATTCTCATGTTTTTCCGGTATGTGAAAATCCACACATTTTAAGCTATTCTTTGCTAATCAGTGCATTCTAAAGACTGTAAGTTGTATTTTACTATTGTAAACACACCTTACTCATTCGAGGCAAGCGGTCAGATTTTAACTCTATTAAACTATCTGTCATGTGAATAAGCAAATATTCCAAACTTCCACTCAATACAAGTCCGCTTTGGTACTTACTTTATTCAAGGTTAAGGAGATCTGAGCTAAAGGCCGATTCAATAACTGTGTCGATTAAGAACTTGCTCAGTTCTATGCCAGTCTGCTCAATATAAAACCGAATAAATAAAATAATATATTGACAAAATACTTACATTTTGCTGTAATTATGGTATATACGCGATTTTCGTGATTTATGGTGACACCGTGCAAATTATATGAAATTTTATAAATAAATTGTGCAACTTGTTTTTAACATGCTTTGGTGTATGGTTCTCAGACAAACTCGTACGAAGAGTGGCAAACATACATACATTTTAGTTCGTGACTCCTCCAGATGTTTCAACATTTGTTTAACACTCTATATAAATTTGCTTTTTCAACATTGGATTACACAAATGTGCATATATTTGAGTTATATGAAAAAATTTGCAAATTTTCAATATTACAGTGTTGAGCATAAATATGAATCACCGAACTCGATACTCGAGCGCATTTCGCAAGACTCATTTCGCTAGAATGCACTCGATATATTAAATGGTGTTTCAACTAGAGTTTAAATGAAAAGTGAGAGATTATTAAGCTCTGCTCGGCTCTTATACGCATATTTTAGGCCTTGGTTCGACTCGGCTGCTCCTGAACCATGTCCCGCTCGGCTCAGCCCATTCAATGGAAAGCCTGGCTCGGGTAGGCTCTTAGCCTTCTCAAAAAAAAGTGTTACGATTAAAGAAATTAACATATATACAAATGAACTATATGTAGTTGAGCTTAGAGCTTATAAGAGCCGAGCGGAGGATTGCTTTTACCTGACTATTATGCTCCTGCCTACAACAATACACACAATACAACATATTTGCTGCATTGATATTCTAATACCTACGGCAGACTCGACGATAAATATAGCATTTGTATGTGTCTGGCTCAACTCCGTTTTAATAATAAAAGGTCTGACGCAAAAACGGCGGAGTGTATGATCTTTATTGCAACTCAGATTAAGATGCGTGCAGCTGCTGACCATGTTAATTAGATGGTAGTAACTATTACATGCAAAATGTGAACAGTGAACTACTACAGCTTTATCATTAGGTGGAACGATAATTGCCATATCTACATTGCAATTCCAATGATAGCGACTATGCGACATAGCGAGTGCAATTGTAGCAACTATACCTACATTTTATGTGCAACAATTATAAATATATTTACGTCGTTGGTGCAATTGTACTTACCATATCAATGCTTCGTGTGAAGAATCTCCTACGAAATTTATGGCTCCACCATTTCACGCATGACGTAAATATAGTTGCTTCCATTGGGCTCAAAATGTAGATGTATATAATTACTACCCTTACACTCACTATGAAAATATAGTCGCTTCATTACAGTTGTACCGTAGATATGGTCATTACCATTGCACCCCAACTGCAGTTATAGTCGTCTACTGTTTACATTTTGCGTGCAATGGTTTTACAACGATATGCTTACAGTGACGTCTACCTGCGCACATGTTAATGCAATTCCTGCATTTCGAAAAATACAGCAGACCTAGTCTGAAGTTCGTGTTGTTAAATTTATGTTCGCCAATAAGGTTTAGCCTAAAAACTTGTCAGCAGTATCATATTGTTTAAAATATTTAATAATATTATAAATTGTGCCGCTATTTGTAGTATATTAACCTAATCGCTACCTAAACATGGCTCCAGGGCTCTGAAGATAACCAGAATACAAATTGCTATAAACCAGAACATGAAACACATGAAGCCGGAACACAGTCAGCAATACAGAGCTATGTACATTGTGTATTTTTAGCTTCGTTCAATATATCTTCACATTCTCGGCAATTATTCATAAACACAAACTTGATACGTTAACTGCGCTGTCAATGTTTGACCTACTTCAAAGTTTTAAGAACCCTTCACGCCCTAACCCTAATTTGTATTCTGTGTACAAATGAGCAATTTTAGATTACAGTGAGGTATCAAACTCGGAACGCTTTTCTGACTTGTTAATACTCACATGCGTTTCATTAGAAAACTACTCGAATGTATGCAATCTTATGCTTGTAAGAGAAAAAAATTTTGGTTCAATCAAATGGATGCCACAAAATAATAATACTAATTCTCACATGCGAGTGTGAAATAAAGGAGCTTAGTTTCTTTCATTTATAGGTTATCGTTTTGTGTAATCACCTATAACAGGCAGTGTTTGATATACAGCATACCAAGGCTTCTGGAACCCTGAACTTGAAAAACTTAAAAATGACAACACGTGAAATGTTTTGTGCTGGTGTAAAGAAACCCAAACAAATCGTATTTAGCCTACCCAAAAACCTATGTATAGCCACTTCCTGAAACCATGTACGCAGTACATAACCAAACTACAGAAGACATGCTACGTTCTGGAAATAGTGTTCATTTATCCTAATGCTTCAGTCCACTTTAATTCTTTTGGCAAATTGACGAATTTATTCGCGTACAACCTCGCGTTCACATTCTTACCATTGGCATTCGCATTTTTCTGAACGCGAACATGGGCTCTGCGATGTACAAATTTAACATGTGTAACATAAAAATTTTTTATACCACTACTAAATGCAGCATTCACAGAAAAATGCTTGTAAAAACCGGGAAGTTTTGTCTCTTATAGCCGCCCGTAAGAGACAAAATCTCTTAAGGCTGGCTGTATAATATTTTAGTTTCATACAGATAGCTATAAGACACTTTTGTCTCTTATAGCCGTTTGTAAGATATTTTAATCTCTTATAGACAACTGTAAGAGACTTTTGTCTCTTACAAATGCCCGAAACAAACACAAATCTCTTACATCCAGCTAAAACAGACTTAGATCTCTTTCACTTAGCCGTAACAGATTTTTTGTCTCTTTCGGCTAGCTGTAAGAAACTATTGTCTCTTATGACTAGCTATAAGAGACAAATGTCTCTTACAGCTATCCGTAATGATTTGAAGTCTCTTACGGTTGGCTTTAAGAGACTTTTGTCTTCAACAGCAATGCATTACAAACTAAAATCTGTTATAGCTGTCCTTAGCATATTTTTATCTTGTATGGCCAGTCGTTAAAGACTGTTGTCTCTTGTGGCCAGCTCTAAAACACAAAAATCTCTTACAGACGGTTGTAAGAGACTAAAATACCTTACAAATGGCTATAAGAGACAAAAGTGTCTTATAACTATTTGTATGAAACTAAAATATTATACAGCCAGCCTTAAGAGATTTTTGTCTCTTACGGACGGCTGCAAGAGACAAAACTGCCCGGTTTGTGCACGCATTTTTCTGTGAATGCTGCAAAATATTATGGCTCGATCACTCCTTGCCCAGCAAATAAAAATTCTAAATACACAAATGACTTCTACCTTTCAAGTTCAAAGGTTATGTTTGGTAAATTTTGATCTAATTTTCGCTTCAACGTTTGGAGTTAAAAGTCCGAGGTTTTGATGTCAAAGTTTGATTTGCTTCAAAGGATGCGTTCAGTGTTCCAGCTTTGATATCTAAGTTTAAAGTTCGACTGGTTCAGCTAGGTACACATATTAAAACTAGATGCTTCGCCAGGGCAGTTGAGTTTAGCTTAATTGTTAATTATTAGCTAGCCAGTGCAGATCGTGAGTAATACTTAGATGCACCGCAACGGATTGCTAATAATCGTGTTTAACATATAATCACTCATATTTCGATTTTATATATATTCGGACCGGTTCACTTAAAAAACATTTAGTCTATTTTTGGTCCATAAAATGTTTTATACTTTATTTCAACACCAAATGTGAAATCGAAATGTGGTCAACATGTATTCGCATGTCACATGTCGCAGGCTCACAGTGAAACTTTGAGCCTGATTGAACCTAATATTCCGAAGCCATAAATGATAACCGTAAAATGTACATGAATTTTGGTCCAGAAATTAAGTTTTGTCTACCTATTCCGTAGTGTTGTCAGTATTTGAAAACTATAGATCATATGGTATACACACTAATTAAAACAAAGTGGTATATTGTTAGATAAAGTTTAAATAGTGTGGCTTACTCAATGATCTCACGCGCTTTGGAGTAGTATCCTTCACTATAACGGAACGTTCATCTTCTACCGGTTCATCATTAACATGCAATTCGTAACCGCCGAATGATGTACTACCGGGAATTTGTCCTGATCAGTTATCATTTCCAACATTAGCAGCCATGAAAGTATCAAATAATACTTATATTTATAATCTATAAAATTTTTTTGTTCCCAATAAGTTTCACATAAATAAAGATATATAAGTTATATCCTAACTCAAATGCTCAAGTGTAGTGATCTGTAAAAATGCGGTGCATCAATACATTATTCATCTCTAATCAACCTTGACACCTATCAGCCATTTGGGTTTATCCAGTTGGATTGTTTAGACCTAGTACACACAGACTGCCGAAATTTAAACCAATTGATCGGTACCCTAGTAAAGACGCAAATTTTTGTATCGAAAATCCTACGCGATTTTGACACAAAATCAGTAAATATACTATTAACTGCTGAAGGTTAAACGCAATCAAACGTAAAAAATGCAGATATCCGTACATCCGTTCCAGAGCTATAGTAGTTATTGTAATAAAAACTTTCAAGCGTTGTAACCCAGATACATAATAATGTATCTTGCCTGAAAATAATTTATTATATTTAGTAATTAAAAAATTCAGCGTTTATTCGTGTTGTGAAAGCTTTTTGAAACATCTGTCTCATGCATTCGATATTATAAAGCTCAATATATACAACGATTTGAACATTTGTAGATATCAACGCGTAATAGGGGCTAAAGCTACTACCGGAAGAGGTTGTAGAAATATCTAACGGTTGTAATTTCGTAATGAGCAAGCCCAAATGTGATAAAAGTATTTCAACCATGGTAGTCTTTAAGAGAAATACACATATATATAAATTAGGTTTCCACGAACAATCTGGAAACGAATATCAACGCGTCCAGGATAATACGGTATAGCGACAATGAGAGTCGTACTCTACTGCGTTGAAATAAAATACGGTCGTTTCATTTTACAGATCCTATGCAATTTTGAACGCTGTGGTGGCTACGCAAATCTGTGGGGACATTGTGTCGGCAAACGTCGCAACTCAAGCGAATATTGTAGCGGCCTTAAAAAACAATGTGGTTATAATAACGGAGTCCCAACGAGAGACATATCGTCGTTTGTTGGTGTCAAGAGGCTGGCATGTACGAAAACGCTCGATCGTACGCTTTCGTGTGCCCGCGAGCTTAACAAACAGGGCGTCCCGGCCGAGTCTGCATGGAACCTTGTCAATTCCGATCCATCGTATGCGAAACAAGGGCTTACAAAGCAAGGAATACGCGAAGCAGAAAAGGCGTGTAAATGCTTCCGCCCGAAAGGTGGAAGTAAAAAGTTTTGTCTTAAAATACGAAGAATTTTTCCGCCACTTGATACCAAGTATAACTATTTACTCCAAAACTAACAACTTTTCCTTATTCATTGTACCTACATTTCTAACATTGGAAGGATATAAAAAGCAAAAGGCATTATTTTTTAAAGTAATAAATCTTTGATATATAGGTATATAGTAAGCTTCAATATTTTGTTTTGTTAAACACACGGGAAAGTTTAAGGATATTAAATACCTATTTTGGCTCCAAAACAATTATACATTACGGCGTACGGACATAATTGTTTCGTCATAACAGCTAACTTAAGTAAAAAAGCTCCTGTATGATCCAGTGGCTTGTGCAATGGATTCAAAATCAAGCCATCCGCAAAAGCTTTTAAAACGTACACGAAATACTACTTATTGCTCATTCGGGTAGATGCGCGCATTATTTTCCGAACGAGCAGCTAATTTTTGCAATAAACAGTTAACGGAAAATTAGTGTTAAATATACAAGCAAGACACAGTTATAATTGTAGTTCAACTTGATATGACACGATATTATATATATTTGACAATGGCAGCTAGGTCGTTTGGAAAATTGCTGATAAACAGGTTACTTTAAAATTTTGGCGCTCATCTTCATCTATTTTCTAACCTAGAGCCGAGCTAAAAGCAAGAATATCCAAAAGATGCAGAAGCTGAGCTGACTTAAGTTTCAATTTTAAGTTGAGTGAAAGATCCTACTCGAGGCCACGAATTTATATTCTGGACACGAATTTATATTTAGCTCGGACTCTTGAAATCTTTGCACTTTGTAAAACATATAGTTTTGCACTAAGCAGGCCCAAATCGCCCATCAGAAATATCACCATAAAAGACTGACACCATAAAACACTGACCATCAGTTCATCGCTTTAGATTAAAAAGACATAAAATGGACTTATAGGAAGTTGTTCCTCCATTTGCCAACCTCGGACAACACTGTGCACTGTACTAGCTAGGACCAGTTCTGGCCCTAAGGGATCCCAGCTGCACCACTCTTAATATTCACCGTGGTGCCCAGACAACCCCGGCTTACACGATTCCCCGGTGGACTCTAGTCTGACCGATGGGAACCGCTTAGCTTAGTAGGCTGCCGGCGGGTTTACCAGGGTGTTCGGCCTGGCCCCTATAGCGGCCCACGTGTCTAGTGGCATTGAGGTCCCCCTGAGGGAGGGTCATCCCCTAAGCCTGCTCACAGGTAATAAGGCTGACCCGTCATTCCCTCGATCCC